>OX578137.1:43074831-43127331 GCA_951213105.1 Amaurobius ferox | reverse complement strand
AACAGTTACTAATTTATATGTGCTTATATAGTGTTATCAATTATACTATTTTTATTTTATTTTTTCATGTTACACTTTCTGTAAAAATTATTCAAGATAAACAGTTAAAATTATTCATATTTGTATAGCAAACCGGTGGTTTCATTAAAATTACCTAAAATTATAGATGAAAGTACAAAGAGATGAAAAATAAGAGAAGAAAGTGTTCTTACAATTTCGATGATTTTTAGAATATTTCACTAAAGAAAATCAAAATTTATTTCTTGTCCAAAATGTAAAATGCTTCTTATTTTTATCAAATAACATATCTGTAGCCACCACAACGGATTTGAAAGGATTGGGTTCAATATTTATTTAGAAAAGTGTACCAGACTGACATACTGCCAAAAACAAGTAAACGACAGTAAGTCGCAACTAAATTTATCTGATTCATTAAATAATGCATTTAATGCTAATTGTTTTACTTTATATATTAATTTAAATATGTGCATTTCAAAACAAATATATATGTAACTAATATCTTTATATTTATCTCAAATATAAAATATTAATTTGGGCATCAAAATGGCTCCATTTCACCTCCCGAGATGTACAATTTGCACATAATAAGAAAGGCGACTCTGCATTCCCCACCCTCTAATGTGAAATTGACATGCAACTGATCGGGTTGACCATATCCTGCTATTTTTATCTATGGTTAGCCTCCTGCTACTATTTTTAACACTTTACAACAAAGTTGAAAAGTGTTTATGACTTTGTTCATTCTGTCTGTCTGTCAGTCTGTCTGTCCGTTAGCACGATAACTGCCGTAAAAATGACTTAATCAAAATGAAATTTTGGTATGTTGTTCAGACGGTCTGTAGAACCTATGGGAATATAAATGAATAATATCACCCAATTAGTTTTGGATTGAACCCGGGTTGAAAAAATGAAATACATTGAGCCCTATGGGACCTAATTTTTCAAACATTTTTTAAGCGGATTTAAAATTCACAAATTGCTTCGAAAATTTTAGGTAATAGTCAAATTGTTCCATAAAATATATAAAAAAAAATTCAGCGAAATATATTCAGTTGTTCTTTAAATAAAAGTTAAAATAATAATTACACATCTTATATGAAACGATCACGTGACCATGATATGAAACGATCACATGACCTACTTCAAAATGATATATGGCATCCATCTTGTTTCAAAATCGTGATTTTTTAAAGTTCTTTTTAATTCATATTGAGTGCTGTATCCGTCCTAAAACTACTTTATTTTTGCTTAAATTATGTGCATCTACATACTAAAACAACACAATGACAATATATTTGAGTTTAAATTCTCATTTAAATTTGATTATTTCTACAACTAAGCCTATTTCTCACCTATGTAAAATGTAAACAGCAAAATATGTAGAATGAGTTGTATTAGAATTACTGTATTTCTTTAACACAAAATAATTCAGTCCATGGAGTCTGCATGGCTGATATGAATGAAATATTAATTGATTTTATAAACAGAAGGACGATTTTTTTCGATGAGGTTTTAAGCATAACGTTTATGAATTGTAGCTTCATGGTCTTAATTTTTAAATAAAATAAATTATTATAGTATTGTGATGAATGAAATAGAGAAAGTTATGAATGAAATCCTGCTTTTATAAAGAGATCCAGACGTGTTATTTTTTCTATGACGTCATTTGAATTTATTTCAGTTGTTTTCGATGAAGTTTTCAAATATAATAAATTATCGTAGTATTATGATAGTTTTAAAAATATTACCGTGGAATGTATCGCATTTTAGAGATATTTAAACCAGGCAATTTATATTTCAATACCGTCATTTGAAGGAAGTTCATTTTTTTCAATGAAGGTTTAAGTTTTCAAATATAATAAATCAATGTAATATTGTGATAAGTTTTAAAATATTACCGAGGAATGTATTGCATTTTCGACTTTTTTAAATAAAATTGCATTGAAGTTGGAAAGTGTTTCATAATCAATGCTTTAAGCATGATTGATCTTTCTTGTTATCCTTCAGATTAGATTCCTTCGTTTCCATTGACCTCTCGATGGGAAATCGACGCTTAATATATCCGAGTCCACTGAATTCGTGCTGGTCGTACTAGGGTCACATTCAAACCTCTGACATATTTGCACTGTCCTACAGGATTCATTTGCTCGGGCTCATTGTAAAGAACCTTGCTGCCTCAACTGAGAATCGTGCCACGGATCTTCATACTGGTCTGGCGACGCTTTACCGTTGAACTACTCGGACGAAATAGCAAGCTCTTATCGCCTAACTGGACTCTGTAATGTTCTATATAATAGAAACTTATCAATGTGTTACACATATATTCTAAAATATTCTAAACAACTCCTACATCTATAGAAGTTTTAAATTTTATTATTAGACTCATTAATTATTTTCCTATACATACACTATCTATACAATGAATGACTAAGAAGCGTCCTGGCAGCATAACATTGTTACATGATACATTATTTCACAATCATACTTTTGCTTAAAATCCTCCGCAGTTATAAATATCGTAGATAGAAACTTTAAATCCGGAAGTTGGAAAGGGCTCAGATATATAAACTTTTTTTTCCATCAGAAGTATTGGTCAGTAGACTCTGTTGATTTAAGAACCGTGAAATTGAACATTTTACTTCTTTACGCGAAAACGCCGTTCTAGGTTTATCAGTAGATAGAAATTCTAATCATATCGTTTTTTTTTTAATAAGCAGAAGAGTGGACAAATTATCACTGCTTTTTCTGAATTTGAATAGTACTTTCAAAGTCGAATGTATGCGGTACATTACGTTCCGCACAGACTCAAATTCATTTTTATATTTGTCTTTATATCTATATAAATCTGTCTGTACGTTTGTTTGTTTATTTGTCTCATCGTCATGGGAGAACGGCTGCACCGAATTTCGAGAAACCGTATGGGTAGCCTTGTAATAGCCCCACTTAAAATATAGTCCATATTCGAATTCCTAGGACCGATAGCATTAAGCAGACGATATTTTGTCCACCAATTTCTTTCAAGGAAATTATATTATATCACTAAGCAATGGAATTAATTCCATTGTGTTTATATAACAGAAACTTTTTATTAAATCTCTTATGATTTAAATAATAAGGAAATGTATGTAAAATAAATTTAATCAAAATTGTATTTTTAACTGGTGTATATGAATTACGGCTTTCAAATTTAAATATTCCGGGGATTAGCAATATTTTTCCCAGCAGAAATATTTGTAAGCACCGTGAAATTGAACATTATACTTCTTTACGCGAAAGCGACGTTATGCGTTCGTTACAATATTACATACTGTAACGAACGTTTCCTCTAAAATCGTGGGCGTATACGCAGGATACAAGAACGAGTCCAAGTTTCTGGATAACTAACGTTTATTAACAAGCACAAAGTAAACAGGAACAATATACAATCAAACAGCAATTAAATGCTCCACTAATTTCACAGAATAAGCAATATTATTCTCAAAATACTGACTAAAATACTTTCACAAAACAGCCAATACTATTCTCAAAACATTGACAAAAAATCACAGTCCAGTGTAGCTCGTTTCTAGCTTCTTTTTTATAGCTGCTCCTTTTATAGCCGCTCCTTTTATAGCCTCTATATAGAAACTTTTGTAAATCTCTACTATATTTCAAAGAATAATCGTTCTATCGCGATGCTTCTGGAAGATTCAAAAGTCGACGAATATCACCAAATTCGCGACAAAATCGCAAAATCTAGCAACCTTTCTTCTAAAGGGGAAATTCTGAATTTCTTACGGTACCTGTTTATTTTGATAAAGATTTTTCAAACTCATATATTGTAGTACGGGTATATCTTCTAATCTATGAGAATATAAGTAATACAGGTATATCTTCTATTCGACGGAAATACAAATAGCACAGGTACAAATAGCATGCAACCAGATCTTTTAGCGCTTCTAATTTTACATATACTGATTTAATTTCATATTTTTTGAAAATGTTTACAAACAGAACCAGGATGTTTTATTCTTTAAATCTGCCTGTGAAGATAATTTTAAATATAGCGATAGCAGAGATTCTTAAACCTCGTTTTATAAGCATTAATTTAAATATTTTATTAGAACGTTTTGATTATAGATATCATTTATAATTCTATAGGAATTTGCACATGATTATGGATTTTAAATATCGATGTATTGTATATTCCGTCCGATGAACGAGTATACTGTAGCGTTTAATACGCTTTATTTACAGTTTTATTGCTCAAAATTATCAATGAATTGGTTACGTGCTTTTAATTGCACCGGTGCATAAAATTAAAGCCCAAAAAGTATTTTTATGGAAGCGCATCTAATGGGAGATCAAAGGTGCCATCCTTCCCATACCCACTAAAAATAGTACACACACAAATTCAGCAAATTTCTCTAAAATATCATTGTCAGTCTTCCAATTTCCCCGAATACTTCCTCAAAACTCCCTTCAAATATATTTTTAATATATACGATTAAAAAAACCACATAACAGAATATAGAGTTTTTCCGGTATATAAAGAAAGGCACAAAAGCACAAGCTAAATCAACATTATAATACAATAGCAGATATCTGCACATTTCGCGTATACAGTGCCTGAAACGATTAGGTGTCAAAAGATGAGATGTCGTATTTTATCTCAAAAACGGTTATTAAGAATTATAATCAATTCCTATGGACAGACAGTTATCACAGCGGCAGTCATACCTATCACAAGGTTGTCGGTGATCTCCAGGACTAAATAATTCCATTCCTTTTTCAAGACAGTACAAAATATTTCAGATAAGTACTGGATGGTAAAATGCAACGTGCCATTCACCCCTAAATATCCTAGCCATGCTTAAAGTTCAGAAACCTGACAGGCCAATTCATTTTCCTAATATCATCGCTATTTAGAACATGATTGACAGGGTTGATCTGAGAGGTCTAGGAATGATGTCCATAAAGTAAAAATGAAGATCAACAGCTCGCCCACGACGTGGTTAGATACCGTCAAGATAGCTCATAGCATTTAGAATTCCTGCCGAAAACACGTACAGGGATATGCGGTTCTTAATTATCACACCATTCTACATCACAAAATCACAGCCTCTAAAACAGTTTCATTCTCTGATGCTGGAAGGATCAATACTGGTTCCTTATACCTCCCTCCATTAGATGAAATGACGACGAGATTTAGTTTGTAAACTGCATCTCTGCTCATATGTGAAAAGAAGACAGGTCCATTCTTCTTTTATGCAAGCTAGATGTTACCTTCATGAGTCAAGCGAGCTTTATTTTGAGAGGAGGTTATAGGGGCATAAACCATGGGTATATTTCTATAAAGGCCGCTTTTAAAAAATCCTTTGAGTTATGGTTTGCCTTGAAACTACTGTGGCAGTAGCATCCGAGAATTATGCAAATTATTGCTTGTCTATATAAGACTGATTCTATGAGCTTATATAGCCAGGCAACTTCAGGTAAAATTTGCGGCAGTAAAATTTAACACTTCTTCTAATTGACAGTCAGTAAAGAATTCAAATTTGTAAAAGAAACGCAGTACTTATGCGACTTTGAAACCATTTACATGAATTTCGAGACCTTTCGTACTTTCTGTCAAGTTGGGACTCAAAACTTATGCTTCATAGTTCATCTATCCCTTATGAGTAGTTTTGCTTTCACAATCGCACTGTTACTTGAAATCTTCTGTAGTTATATGTGTCACAGATAGAAACCTTAAATCCAGTCGATGGCCTTATTCGCGTATAGCGGCGCTTTCGACAACACCACCAAAAAGCTTTTTCTATCAGTCACCACAGAGCCCCACTAAGTGGTAACACGGTTTGGGTGGTATAACATTTGATGGACGAAAACCTTTGGCCCACGTTTCTGGCAGTATCGCAGTACAACGATATGTCTCTGGCATTGTGAGACTTGTGGTACAGCCATATCTGTCAACCAAGTCTGGACTGCTTTTCAGCAGGATGATGTCAGGCCACATACTGCACGGGTAACTATGAATAGTCTACAAGGTTTTTATATCCTGATTTTGGTCAGCATATTCTCCAAATTTATCGCCAATTGAGCATATCTGCGACATCACGGGTCGCCGATTAAGAGAAATCCCAATTCCAGCAAACCATGTTCAGTTACAAGCCCAATTGCATGCTGTGTGGAATGCCATCCCTTAGCACACAATTGAGCATGTTATTGAGGGGATGCCTCGTCGTATTCAATCCTGCATAGATGCTCGAGGTGGGCCTATTCCATATTGATCCAATGTCAATAAAATTCCATGCTTCCATTTTCCAAATATGCTTTTTTCATCATTTGCACATATCCATGTAACAATTACATTCTGTAAATTTCATAAGGATACATCAATTTCTTCATGATGTTGCGATTTCGATTGTGATCAGTGTATATACGCCTGTCTGTCTATACAGTGTATGTATTCAATCTAGTTCGTAAACTATCCCATAAAATTATATGAAATTCAGTAGTAAAATTACTTATACGTAAATCTGGTGCTGATTACCACTCCCAGTTGTGACCTCTTCAACATTCCTTTAAACTTTGACTGCTCCCTTTGTTTTCCTACTTCATATGAAGAGTTCTTTCAACTTCACACAACCATCGTGTCTAAAACACAGATTTGATACTCGTACAGCATATAATCCACACGTTTTTAATATAGAACAATATTAGCTTCAAACATTGGAACTTGTTTTGGTTTAAAAAAATCAGTATGAAGTTATTTTCTTTTTTCCTTGTTTAACATATTTGTATTCAAGTCACAATGTTTGCATTCAATATCTGTGGTATTTTCTTCAAGCTACTGCACAATTCAATTATAAACTCTAGATCCCTCGGAGCTGGAGGCACCCGCATCCAATATGTCTTTGACATAATTCAGAAGATGTTTCTTTGAAATTGAATTCCATTTCAATCATTCCCCCTATTCGAATCTATTGACTTAAATGGTTGTTGCCAACTCCTTCGATTGTTTTGTCTTGGAAAGATTAAATACGGAGGTTATTTTCTAGTATTTGTAAAGGATAAAGTGTAAATATTTGAGGATCAAAAAGGACCTGAATTAAGTTATTTCTTGAATCTGACCAGTAGTTTCACTCTCTTAACATACGTTGTATAATTTAAAGATGTAAATATTTGACAATCATAAAG
This sequence comes from Amaurobius ferox, assembly GCA_951213105.1. Lineage (NCBI taxonomy): Eukaryota > Metazoa > Arthropoda > Arachnida > Araneae > Amaurobiidae > Amaurobius > Amaurobius ferox. Next base: position 43,120,134 of record OX578137.1, on the reverse strand, counting down.
GACCTGAATTGAGTACTTTCTTGAATCTGACCTCTATTTTTACTCTTTTAACATACGTTGTAAATATTTAACAATCATAAAAGACCTAAATTGAATTATTTCTTTAATCTGACCAGTAGTTTTACTTCCTTAACATACGTTGCATAATTTAAAGATACAGATATAAATATTTGACAATCATAAAGGACCTGAATTAAGTTCTTCCTGGAATCTGACCAGTACTTTTACTCTTTAAACATACATTGTATAATGTAAAGATGTAAATATTTGAGAATCATAAAGGACCTGAATTGAGTTATTTCTTAAATCTAACCAGTAGTTTTACTCTCTTAACATACGTTGTATAATTTGAAGATGTAAATATTTGACAATCATAAAGGACCTGAATTGAGTACTTTCTTGAATCTGGCGTCTATTTTTACTCTTTTAACATACGTTGTAAATATTTAACAATCATAAAAGACCTAAATTGAATTATTTCTTTAATCTGACCAGTAGTTTTACTTCCTTAACATACGTTGCATAATTTAAAGGTACAGATATAAATTTTTGACAATCATAAAGGACCTGAATTAAGTTCTTCCTGGAATCTGACCAGTAATTTTACTCTTTTAACATACATTGTATAATGTAAAGATGTAAATATTTGGAGAATCATAAAGGACCTGAATTGAGTTCTTTCTTAAATCTAACCAGTAGTTTTACTCTCTTAACATACGTTGTATAATTTGAAGATGTAAATATTTGACAATCATAAAGGACCTGAAATGAGTGCTTTCTTGAATCTGACCAGTAGTTTTAATCTTTTAACATACGTTGTATAATTTAAAGGCACAGATGTAAATATTTGACAACCATAAAGGACCTGAATTGAGTTCTTTCTTGAATCTGACCTGTAGTTTTACTCTTTTAACAAACATTGTATAATGTAAAGATGTAAATATTTGAGAATCATAAAAGACCTGAATTGAGTTCTTTCTTGAAGCTGACCAGTAGTTTTACTCTCCCAACATACTTTGCATAATGTAAAGTTAAAGTACCTTGAAGGATATAGGCTTATGTGTTCATATGCGTAGTAAGTACCAAACGTTTCCGTCGGAATGGATAATTAGAATTTTTAACTCGAAAATGTACGGGTATTTAATAGTAACGTTATCTAATAGAGTTAAATCATAATGATACCTTCCTAATGCTTACATTAGTAGCTTAATATGAGTCAGTCTTGCATAAATGGCGCCACTAAAGAGTTTTATGAATTACCACTATATATACTAGTGTCCGAAATTATTTTTACATAAATAAAAATAAGCAACGCAAGCACTGTGTACAAAGTATGTCTCCCCCAGAACTTCTGTAATTCAGGATTCGGTTTCGGTGTTTATTGACTCAAAACAGTTTTTATGGCTCCGAAGTATCATTTGAAATGAATCTTGAGTTGCTGAGCTGTCGGCCGTTCTGAGGCTGGACAGACATTATTGGAAGTGGCAAATTCTTGATATTATTTCTCATACTCGATATTTCAATTTCTATTTATTTTTTATGATGCTATGTATCACCCCCAAGAAATGCAATTCCTTATATTGAGCAGTTGTTGAGAAACCAGTGTGCATGTAAAGGTAATTTTAGACACCAGTGTGCCTAAGGTGTTTTTGTCCGAATTTCCAGAAGCTTCCCCCCTGTGACCTAGAAGGTTGAATCTTTGCACACGTTCAGTATCAACTACGGTACAGAACCTAATTTATGGAGATTTCCAATTCCTTCCCAGGAGGCAGAAGAAGTCGAGGGGTGTTTTGAACAGTTTTTTCAGCAGTGGTGGCTCGTAACTTCAGGAATGGGTGTAGCAGATTCAGCGGTGGGATTCTCCCTCCTCCTCGACAACGAGTATCATCAAAACAACTTACGCTACTGGCACAAGTGTTGTTAAATATTATCTAAAAATAGATAAATTCGCAAAATAATAATAATAATAACCTATTTAGCCGATAACTTGAAATGACGCAGCGCTTATTCTGAGTCACCTACATCAACTCACGAGCCGACACTGCTTTACAGACCCCCAGAAAACCCCTAGTAGCCTAAAAATCTGAATCTTAGTATCAACCATAGTAGTATCGACCATAGTAATATCGACCATAGTAGTATCGAATAGTTGTATCGACCATAGGACAGAACCCAACGTTGCCGGCGTTCCAATTTACTCTCCCAAGGGCGGAAAAATAGTGTATTTTCGAAAATTCTTTTCAGACCCTTCTTAAGATCCCCTGGTGGCTTAGTTTCATGAGTCTTTGAACATTTATAATATCTACCATCGTACAGAATCGTTTAGATTTTTGAACCCCCTCTGGGTGCAGATTGTGGTGTTTATTTTAAATATTTCCCGACCCTCAAGAAGTACTCCGATTGCTTGGAAAACTCATTTCACGTTTATAGTTCCGACCACTGGACAGAACCTAATGGAGCCGGATTTCCTATTTTTCTCCCGGAGTGGATAAAATCGGGAGGAAGGAGAAAAATCTCTCAAAACCTCCCGAATCCCCTCACGGGGTATATAAAAGACTGAAACTCGATTACGGAGTCGAGCCTAACTGGACCAATTTTCAATTGAGCAACTATTTATGATGCTAAGCACCCTACCTAACTAAACAAAATAAAACATAACAAAAAAGTAGCAGAACAAAAAATGGTAGCTGAATTTTTTGAATGTGTTAAGTTTATCCGCCTTTAACAGACTAAAGTACTAGTAAGTTGATACGGAGTACTATAAAGTACTTGTAAGTTGATTACGGAGTCGAACCTAACTGGACCAATTTTCAATTGAGCAACTATTTATGATGCTAAGCACCCTACCTAACTAAACAAAATAAAACATAACAAAAAAGTAGCAGAACAAAAAATGGTAGCCGAATTTTTTGAAAGTGTTAAGTTTATCCGCCTTTAACAGACTAAAGTACTAGTAAGTTGATAAGCTTCGGTATGGGAAACTACTAATTAAAAAGTCTGATGTGGGCAACATATGACTTTCCCCACAGACATAAGTTTATTTTGTTTTTATTTCTTTTATAATTAATTAAATTGAGATTAATTATACAAAACAACATGACTAATATTTTGAAATTACACTGAAATTACAATTTGCAGTTTTCATTTGGCGACCGGACGCATTTCCAAAGCGATGTTGCAAAAAATACGATAAAACTTAAATATCTCGAAAATGGTTAGTCCTACAGTAATGGGAGTCTTATTCTTTCTGTCGTCAAAAATCACGTATAAAACAAGCATGAATTGATACAATTGTGCATATGTAACTTTATTTTCAGATTTTGACTATTTTTGCTGGCCATCTAGCAAGAAAAGGCAGGGAATTTTCGAATCATACCAAAATCTGGCCAGGAAAACCTACAAATGACATACATTACTTATTATTATTATTTTTAAATATGGTCAGTTAGTTTTTAAATTAGAGTGGATACATACATTGGACAGACAGACACACAAATAGAACACAAACGCACTCACCTACGTCAAGCAAAAAATAGTGTTCTCGTGTGCTTCTAATGTGCTCGAAACGTGTAGATCCGTTGAAAACTCGAGTTGTGGTTTTCGACACAATTCCAATATTTTCACTATATATTGTAGAGAAAGTAAAAATACTATCTCCTAGTGCAATCAAGCAAAGCTTGGATTATATTCGAAATTGCAAATATCCATAAGTCTCACTTCACATTCAGTCTCAACTTAAGGGCAGATAAATGTATAGAAATTACCATATATTGTAGGGAAAGTATAAATACTATTTCCTTATGCAATCAAACAACGCTTGGATTATATTCAAAATTGCAAATATCCAGGACTTTCACTTGACATTTAATCTCAACTTAAGCATAGATTAATGTATAGAAATTTGAAACCAGTTATATTTCGACGTAAAATTGCATATTGCCTCATACAACAATGTACTTTAAAGCGTGTTTTGTAAAATTATTTCAAACTAATCTGCCCAGTCTATTTCAGATAATGATTCAGTCACTCAAACTAAACGTAATTTCAGAACAATTCAGAATAAAGGCAGTTGAATTCCATAAGACAGCACTGTAATAAATTGAATGTAATGTAAATTAATCAAGTCATCTGCTATATGGTAAGCGAATAAACTGAAGAAATGGTAGTGGAATATATTTAACCTGAACAGAAAATTTTACATCTGAAAGGCCAAATTCATTTTATTATACCCATACTCAGCTATTTAAATGAATCATAACTGGGGTAAACAGACAGTAATGCATGAACAAAGTGATAATCTCACAAGAACATCACGTCGTGGTAAAAACACTCCCAGCCAAGTATGAAAGACAAAAACCTTCTTCCAAAAAGTTTATGAAATCTTAAAATGAGCGCCAAATTCCCGCAGAACTGGAGCTGAACTTTCATGTCTGGTGTACCTTGAACTAAAATGGGCTACGTGAAATTTGAAAGAGGATTGAAATACTTCAGTAGAGTATCTTAGACTTGTAAGTGCAGTCTTGCGTGAACATGACGCAAACCATTTTGAGATTTCGTAACTTTTAGGGGAGGAAGTTTTGGTTTTTAACACTTTACAACAGAGTTGAAAAGTGTTTATGACTTTGTTCATTCTGTCTACCTGTCCGTTCGCACGATAACTGCCGTAAAAATAACTTTATCAAAATGAAATTTTAATATGTTGTTGAGACGGTCTGTGGGACATATGGGAATGTATATGAATAATATCACCCAATTAATTTTTAATTGAAGCCGGGTTGAAAAAATGAAATACATTGAACACTATAGGACCTAATTTTTAAAACATTTTATAAGCGAAGTTAAAATTCACGAATTGCTTTAGGAAGTATTCAAATTATCCCATAAAATATATAAAAATATTTCAGTAAAATATGTTCGGTAGTGTTTAAATAAAATTAAAATAATAATGACACCCATGTCATACGAAGAGATCACGTGACCCACTTCAAAACAAAATATTGCATCCATCTTTTTTTCCCAGTGTAAAAATCGTGATTTTTTAAAGTTCCTTTAAATTTATATTTAGTATTGCGTCCGTCCTAAAACCGCTTTATTTTTGCGTATTTTCTGGGCATCTATATTCTGCGCCAACGCAGTTAGAATATTTTTTAGTTTAAATGATCACCAAACTTTGATTATATCTACAACAAAATCTAATTTCAATGGATGCAGAATGTAAACAAGTGATTGTAAGATGATTTGTATAAGAATTTCTGAATTTTTTGTCACGCAAAATTATTTAACTCTGGAGTCTGGATTAAAAATCTATGAATGAAATATTCACTGCTTTTACACAGAGAACCAGAAGATTTACATTTCGATGACGTCATTTGAATAAAGTTCATTTTTGTCGATGAAGTTTGAAGTTTTCAAGCAAAATGAATTATCGTAGTTCTGTGATAATTAAAAAAATAATGAACTCCGAATGTATGGCATTCTGCATTTCAGTTGGAAAGTGTTTCATAACTAGGTTTTTGTGAGATGTAAAAATTTTTTGTAGAAATATTTATCGACATGATTATGTAACAATGACGTATTACAAATTGTACTTTATACCGCCAGGCACCATTTATTCATGTTTTGAAATTCTAAATCAAATTTACCATCAAGATTTAAAAGAAAAGTATAAACCTCTCACCAGAACACAAAAAATGGGTCATCATTCATTAAAATCGGTTCAGTAATTAAAGCTGTAGATTTGTCACCATTGATGAAAAGAGTAGGCCGTGTGACAATCGTAAAAAATAAAGTTCTTTTTCCTGGGTACTAGCGCACACATTGTAATTAGTTTGTTGTTTTGTTTTCTCAGCTTTATGGATATATCATAGAGAAAAAATAATCCAGTTTTTAGTTTTCTTGGTGAGAAGATTCAGACCTTAGAAATTCAGAGTTTGTCGCTTCAAGCATAATAGCAACTTGCCAACTTCGGATTCGGACGTGAAAACAATATGGCTATACTCGAAATAAATAAACAATTTTATTAAAAAAGATACTTTTGAGACAAACATCACCCAAACTATTTTGTGTGATGTTTTGGAAACCAAAGAACTAGATCGCTCAAGTTAAAATTAATTCCATTACTGGTTTAAAAGAAAATGATGTTATATTTTATGCCGAAACCCTAAAACATAACCTTCCCAACATTAAATTATTCAAATTAAAAAAAAATCCAGTTTTTTTCAGTCTTTTGAAATTTTTAACTTCCTATGTTTATAAACAAACTAGATAATATACCCGCTGTTGCTCGGGGGTTAAAGAAAAGATAATTGACGTCAGGTATCTAAAAAATTGCAAAATAGATAAATTTGATTCGTATAAGTAACAGTAAAAGGTGTGTGCAATCCGTGAACATCGGCGTAACGGGAGTGATACAACCACCACCCCACCCCCTCACCAACCCTTCAAATGCGAATTATCGCCTTTCTTTACGAACACAATTTAAATCGAATTGAAACCTAAATGAATTTTCTTCTTCTTCCACTCAGACCGTCCGAAATACCAGAGAGGTACAAAGTATCTGTTTGGACGGTCGAGAAGTACTACCCAATTTAGATCAGAACCCAGTGGAGGAGGCATTCTCAGAGACCGTACCCACCTTCCTCTACCACCAAACTCTCGGAGAACTTATAGACCCACATGTTTAACGTGATCGTACCTTGCGTGAACACGGCGACAGTTTTGACAGTGGCGAGAATCGAACCCTGGCTGACCGAATGCAATTCCCGCGCGCTAACCACTGTGCTGTCGCGCCCCCGAAACCAACTTTGACCTATTATGAAAACGCGAAAGAAAAAAAAATGGCTCCAAACCTCTCTCTCTCCTCACAATCACACATCAGCCAAGATTTTCAAAAGCCATAGTAACCGGTAAGCACAATAAAATAAAATATTCAAAAAAGAATCCTATCCCTAAGAGAAAAGGTGGAGCTCAAAATACACGGCAGTCAGAAAAAAGCGAACCATTTAAAAAAAATCACGAAATTTCGTCAATCTTTGAAAATATGTATTAAAAAAAACTAAGGCATTTTTTTAAAATATTGGCCCATGGGCCCCTTCGATGTGTATTTAGTTGAATGTATTTAGCTGATGTATTTAGTTGAATATGTGTAGCCATATGTAACTAACTGTATTTAGCTGAATGTATGTAGCGATATGTAGTTCCGGCAGCTGATGGAATTGTATTTAGCTGTAGCGTAAATGCAAATGGAGAAGATATAAAAAAACTGTATTAGAAAATAGATTTTCGACATGGGTACCACTTTTTAAGCCGTTATTTTCATCTGCTAAATTAAAAATTCTCTAATAAAGAACTGTCAATTTTTAGAAATTTTAGACCCTTTAGCAATATTTTCCCAACTCAAAACTCCAGTTTTAAAAAAAAATTGGAATTTGTAGCTCTAAAATTGAGGTAAGAGTTTTAAAATGGGTCTCCTTGTTGCTTTTCGTCTTCTTTCTTGTTTTGGAGTTCTTTGGAATTTAATCGCCTTTTAAATTCAGTAAAAAAATTATCGATTACACGATATTCCGGCTTTTCAGCTTTCTTCGAAATGTATTCAACTCCTATTTTAAAAAAAATCGAGAACACAGATCGATAATTGACAAAGCATATACATTTTTACGGACCGTTTGCGAAAATTGTTCAAAATCGTGCTTCATAAAATAACTAAAAAACTAAATCAATTTTTTTTAATCTCGCTAAGGAATCTTGTAACGGGAGCGCAGCCAACACAGTTCAAAATTCCGGCTGTTTGAAGCTTAGTTTTTCCGCTACATACTACAATACACAGAAAGATAAACATATTTAATTAAGCAAGATTTAATATGAAAAATGCTGTTTATTGCCACAAGATATGCAAGCTTTACATTAATCAGTTCTATTTCTTTAAACTTCTAAAAATAGTAAAAATGTTGAGAATATTACTTTTTTAACACTTTCTTTCCAACATAGTTGAAAAGTGTTTATTTATGACTTTGTTCATTCCGTCTATCTATCCGTTCGCACGATAACTGCCGTAAAAATGACTTTATCAAAATGAAATTTTAGTATGATGTTGAGACGATCTGTGGGACATACGGAACTGTAAATGAATAATATCACCCGATTAGTTTTGGATTGGCATCGGATTGAAGAAGTGAAATACACTAAACTCTATGGGACCTAATTTTTCAAACATTTTTTTAGCAAAGGTAAAATTCACAAATTGCTTAAAATATGTTTGAAAAATTAGGTCCTATGCAGTTCAATGGATTTCACTTCACTTTCAAAGATAAAATTCACAAATTGTTTCGACAATTTCAGAAAATATTCAAATTATCCTATAAATGTAATAAAAAAATTTCAGCTAAATATGTTCGGTAGTTCTTTAAATAAAAATAAAAAAATAATTAGATCTATATTATATGCAGAGATCACGTAATCCATTTCAAAATAAGATAAGACTTCCATCTTTTTTTCCCAGTGTAAGAACCGTGATTTTTAAAATTCTTTTAAATTCATATTTAGTGTAGCAGCCGTCTTAAAACCGCTTTACATTTGCGTATTTTCTGTGTATCTATATTCTGCGCAAGTGCAATTACAATATTTTTAGTGCAATTGCAATATTATTTAATGATCATGAAACTTCGATTATTTCTACAACGAAGCCTAATTTTAATGGATGCAGAATCTAAACAAGTGACTGTAAGATGGGCGTATAAAAAATGTTGAACTTTTCTCAGGCAAAATTATTTATCTTTGGAGTCTGGAATATGAATGATATGAATGAAATATCCATTGCTTTTACGTAGAGAGCCAGACGATTTATATTTCGATATCGTTTGAATTAAGTTCAATTTTTTCCATGAAGTTTCAAATTTTTAAATATAATAAATTACTGTAGTACTGTGATAATTTAAAATATATCAGCCCTGAATGTATCACATTTGAGAGATGTTTAAATGAAATTGCATTTCAATTGGAAAGTGTTTCATAATCAATGCTTTATGCATGATTGATCATTCATATTTTATTTCGATAAAATAATCACAAACTACTTTGCGTAAAATTTAAACTTTAATACATTAACAAATAAACCATTTGTAACCACAATGAAAATTTATTTCGTCAAACTTTGTAAATAGTTCTGTAAATTGCAACTATCAATCGATTAATCTTGACGTTTAGTTTAAATATGCTTCGCACATGACAGAATTTTCAGAAAATGGACTAGTTATGATCGTTCGAAAAGAAATTACCCATTCATTGTTTCCTAAATTTTCGGTTTGAAGTGCATTTAGTTAAATTATTTCAAACTAGTACATCCATTCAGTTTTAGTTTATGGTTTGGAAGCTATTGCTGCAGAATTTACGATGAACTTAATTCAAAACTGTTCAGAGTTAATGTAACTGTATTTGCCGTGCAGCACCAGAGATAAATTATATTTAAAGTTGATTAAACAGACGTTTCAGCCATGTTATTGACTAAAGAGTTTGAATTGAATAGTTAAATTCGGAATTCTTCAAGTATGTACAAACACCAGTTTGACCAATGGTTTTGGCCGAGTCCACTCTTAATATTAGGTGAAGTGCTCAACATTGGTGCCGGAACTTAAATACAGTGTGGTAACTTGACATTAACTCTGAATGGGGAGTATGTAAAATAATAATCTTAGAAGACCAATGTGATATAGCAGGTAGCATATCTGGGCACAATGCAAAACGTTCCAGTTCTGTCCAATTGTTTTTTCTATACGGCTACGACTAAAATAGCTCTATAGCTCTATGTCGCAAAAATATGTTTATGTATTCATTCATGTTGCCCCTTTTTCAATAAATCATCATAGTGTGTAGTGTTTTGGTACACTACCTTTCTTCATTTTCTGGGTTTTTTTGCATAATGAAAGAATATGCGTCCCTGTCTCAATTCTCAGGCACGTGGCGCCTGCCACGAATGGTGTACGCAGTTGAAACCACGGCCGAATGCGTCCCTGTCTGTGTTGAAGACCCAGACCACACGACCAACCCAAAGGTTAACGGTAGCAAAATGTGTGGCCGGGTGCCTGTCTGTGTGTCAACGTCATTTGTAACAAAAATTCGTCGGACTACGAAAGGTGAACATAAATAGGTGCTACACACACATAGGTACGCCTCGTACCCCGCGATATGCACCTTGGTAAAATCTTTTTTAAGTTCGAATTAGCTTAAATGTTGCGGAATCTTAAATCATTTTTCACCATTTTTCCAAATTAATCTGACTGTCTCTGGGCTCATCTTCATCAAATTGGACTTGCTGCCTCCCCGGATTGTATTTTATGTAACCTAGGACAGCCTATGTCTGAAAACATTTGGACGAGTGTTTTCAGACATAGGCTGATTTGGACGAGTTTCAGATTTGAACGAGTGTCCTGTCCTTTTAGTTCAATCATTGAGAAATACTGGCGAGCTCGCTGTGTAATGGCCTAGCAGCCAAACGACCGGCATCTGTAAACAACATCTTGGTCATTCATTTCCTCCGCAGATGATATTCAGAAGCAGGTGTTTTGATTAATATTGCCTCTACAGAAAACAAAAAATAACAGCTGCTTCCAAACTAAGTGCATGTAATTTAAGGCTTTTCTTACTTTGCGAATTTAAAATATTTCATCCTAATTATTTCTTAATTTGGTATTATCATCTATCGGTCTCTAAAGTTGTGTACAAGTTCTTTATAGCACTGACTACAATACAAATCCTAGAAATAATTTTCGGCGTTGTCATTATTACTATCTGTTTGGCAATATGTCTAGTTTTTGATCAACTATATCACGAAAGGTTCATTCGAAGGTCTTCAATAAAGGTGAAATAATATTTAAGATGTAATCGTTCACCAACACGGACTTTCTAGGTATTGCTTTAAGTGATTTCTGGCCATCCGTTGGTCAGATATACTTTAACTGATAGTTTTGTAGAACAAAGAAAACTGATCGAAACAAAACTGAGCAAAGATAGATTTTTACATATATAGAAATGTTAATCATACATTTCATTTCTTGAAAATGTGCTGGCGTTGGCTACAGTACGCGTATTTGCATTGAAGAAATAATATTTTTATTGAAATTGCAAGCAAATTAGTATTCAATGTTAATTTAATACCTGAAAAACATATAAGATGTTATATTTACAATTAGAGACTAAGTATGCGCAGTTAGAAATATCATAATTTTTATGAAAATGGCATTAAATCTAACATAATATTGTAATTTGACAAGAAGAATAGGGTGCACAAGCAAAACAATATGCAAAGCACATTTAAAATTAAACATATTAAACATAGTCGTATTATCGTAAGTCATAAACATTGCATTGTGTCGCATAAAAACCCACCATATTAATTCTTTGTGCGAGTTCCTGGAGTAAAATATATAAACATAATACTGCACAATTAACTTCACCCATTTTAACTTTAAAATACATATTTATTAAGGATCTTATAATCATAATTAGATTAGAACAATTATCACATATAATTAAGGATGAAGAAATTGGTGATGTGAGACCAGGTATATTAATATTCATACAGGATTATGACCTTTTATAATATCTGATTTGCACATACCTTCATGTTGTCTTTAGACGTTTGTGGGTCATTGGTTGTTGAACCACCTTATATACCTGAATACTGACTGCATCATGAATACACTGTTAGAGTAACTTGATGCATAATCTAATATGTCTGCACTGTATGAGAACCTTGATGCATATGTGGATCTCGTCTGTTTGTGGCACTTCTGTATGCATCTGTATAACTTAATTAATATCTCAACTATTCTGATTCACCATCTCTATACATCTGTGTGGAACCTACTGCATCTCGTCTCTGTGTGGAACTTAATGCTTCTCACCTATATATTTTCTTGAACTATCCTCATCAACCTTCTGCCTGTTGCCACTGCTTTTTTGCCTGAGGTCTAGATACGCCTACCGTATCTCATTGCTTGACCTCAGGGCGATGAGACAACACTTCTTCATTGGTTAAACACTTAACCAATATCATGGCTTCATCTTTAGCCACCAGTAACTGCTCTGGATTGACCACACCTGTAATTAAAGCCCCCTTATTTATGGCTTTCCTGACCTCTAGGGTCAGGGCTGCTGTAAATTGGCGTCAATGAGTCTGGCTCTTTGTCTGGTTATCGGAAATCAGAAATCTTCATATTATACACAGCCTAAATGTATTCTGGTCTCACAAGGAATTTAAAACCAAAGTTATAAATTTGTAAAGAAATTTGTGTGTTCCTATCTTAACACTAAAATTGACACAACTCAATACTAGAGCTCCCAATTATATCTCTAACAGCCATGGCATGAGCACAAATAAACGGCGATTAAAAATCCATACCGATTTACTAACTTGGAACAGTTACAGCTACCAACTGTTTAAATAAAGATTTTGTACAATTAAAATCCAGGCTATTGCGCAGTCTCCATTTCATTTAACTTAGACACAATTAATCTTACTGTTCTTGGTAATATATATACGAAACTTGCGCTCCTTCATAAGCACTTAATAATATGCAAAGATTTATCTTACCCAATTCCAACTACTGCTGACTTTTGGTATGAAGGCTAGAACACCACTTCTCTCCAAATACTGAACTGTTCTTAGGAGGACAATTTTTTCACAGCTTAGTATATCATCTCAATTTGAGTACTTGCCGTACTTACCGCATAGCGACCTTTTCCGATCACACTTTAATCTATGAATTATTGATTCCCCCTCCATTTTACAACCGATCCGAAAGCTTTATCCTAACTTACCCACAGGATCGCAGAAACTTGGTTGGCTGGTTCTCTGATTGGTCTACTTAACAAGAACCAGTAAAAAAGTTTGTTAATGCAAAATAAATCAAACGGTCAAAACGAGGGACTAAATAACTAAACTAAAGGAAATATAGACATCACAAATTTACTGTCGCAGGACTATACGCCACGCGAAAAATGTGCATGCCCATTTTGAAAACAAAAACGGCAAATTTTGCTATTTAAACTCATTTTAATATTCTAAGGTAATATGATGTGAAGAAATCAAAACTGAAGTTAATTTTATCATACAACTACATCTCGCGCCAACTTCGCACACGCAATTTGTATAAGGTAAATTTTATTTCGATTTACATAAATTTTGGTGCACTAGAGTGTTATGCAATAGTAAGTTTAAAAACAACATAAACATAGTCAAACAGGGGACGTAATTATAATGTTATGCAAATTTCAAAAATGTTAATTTTTCGTCAGATTTTTATCAAATTCGTTATAGTGAGTCCTTTTAAATTGTATGGGTCAGATAGAATGTTAATTGCGATAATAAAACAGTGTTTATACATTGCAAGGAGCCTTACAAAAATGCAAAAAAATAAGGACGTTCAAATGCACAAAAGGCAAAACTATTTTTAAAAATAAATTTAAATAATCATACACTCTAAAACAAAAAAAAAATAAACGCACCAAGAAAGAATTATCCAAATGAGACAAAATTCAGTACGTATAATGTGGATGTACAGAAAAAGAAATGAATAGAATTTCAGAACAATTGGATGATTTATTGCACTGAAAGATCTATACAAAGTGAGCACATCAATATGGCGTTGGTCCACCTCTGGCTTTGATATAAGTTGTTAACCGACATGGTATTTATGCATAAAGTTGTTGGATGGTGTTCTGAGGGATGTCGTTCGAAATGGCCTCCAATTAACGAGCTAATTCATCTACACTCTGGGATGATCGCAGGCAACGCCCCATCTCAGCCCAAATGTGTTCAATAGGCAAGAGATCTGTGGATCTGGCTGACCAAGGATGTGTGTCGTAAGCACACAGACAATCAACAGAGATGCGTGTCGGGTGTGGCCTGGCATTATCTTGCTGAAAAGTTTGCCCGGGGTGTCGCTAAAAGAATGGCAATACATCGAGCCGTAGAATGTTTGCAACGTACCACTGTGTTGTGAGAAGTGATTCATTTAGTCGACAATTACTTCGTCGACAACTCATTTCGTCGACAAGTAAATTTCGTCAACACTCATTTCGTCGACAAGTGCATTTCGTCGATACTCCTTTCGTCGACAAGTACACTTCGTCGACACTCTTTTCGTCGTTAAGTACTTTTCGTCGACACTGCTTTCGTCGACAGCCACATCGTTGACCTGAATGATAGCCGCCGACCATTCTCAGCAACCCCCCCCCCCTGTGTGTGAAGGACCGACGAAAGGGTTTCATTATGTATTTCGGAGAAATCCAAATACTTTCGCTGCCATTGAAAATCATTTCAGTAATATCTATGCATCACATTTTGTACAGTTACATATTTTATAAACTATTAATATTTGTTCATTTTAAAATAAATTTTAGTAATTTAATTAATTTTAAATATGTTATCTAGCCATTATCCTTGTTTGTGTGTCACTAATTCAACAGTTCTGCATTAGAGCTTAGATTGCATGGCCATGTCATCTAAGGAATCTATAACCCCCCCCCCCCCCCCCCCGAGATACAAAATTTGGAAAATTATAAAAATATATAAAACATTTAAAAAATACATGAAATATTCATTTTATATATATATATATACATATATATATATATATATATATATATATGTATATATATATATTTTATATATATATATATATATATACACATATATATATATATGTACATATATATATTTATTATATATATATATATATATTATATATAGAATATTAAAAAAATTGTATCACTGTCGCCATTCTCGAAATCTGATTCTGCACTTTCAGTTGACTCTGAGTCATGTTCTGAAGAGGAATCGACTCCTACCACAAAACTTATTTCCTCCATAGTTTCTTCCACTAAATTGTCAATTTCCCAATATGTATTTTCAACTTTTACTACGTGCTCACAATATTTACTCCACTGCTCCTTTGTAACACTGGCAATGGCTTCAGAAGTTAGATTTTTCTTTGTCGTTAAGTTAAGTTCAGCATTAACATTCCTTTCTCACACATACCTCTTGATGGAAGCCCAAGCCATATATGTATTCTGAATATTATAGCACAAACATTATATTCTGATATAACTAAATAAACAGATGTTAGAAGATGGAACGGAGGTTAGACAGATTTTCAGACGCAAGCGCAATGCTGGTCCAACGCAAGGATTCTAAATGCGTTCCAACAATTCTAAATTCCGAATTATTGGCAAAATACGCGCGGCAAACGCGATCGCTAAACAGGTTTCTGCGTTCAGCAACCCTTTCCCTGTAATACACAAATCGTCTGTTTGCCAGCCTTCTTTCCTATAGCGAAATGGACTCATCCAAGGTCATCTGCCAACTCATGGTAGCCGGACAGTAGTGTGCATCTGATCAGCGATGTCTCCTGCACTAAATGGTTTGGGACAAAGTGACTTGTTAAAAAGAGGGACTCCAGAACAATGCATTTCAATGCTTTTGTACTGGACTCTACCACGTGACAAGCTCCCTAGACTACCCCCTCTCGCTTTACTTTCTTATCTGATAAAATGAGCCGGGGGTCAAAGGGTACATCCCAAATACGGAAAGGGGATCAAAGGGAATAGCCCAAATACGGAAAAGGGGGTCATTGGCGTCATTTTTGCCATTCGAAGCATTTTTTATACACAAAATATTAGCAAAGTTACATAAAAAATGAGTGTCGACGAAATGTACTTGTCGACGAAATGAGTGTCGACGAAATGTACTTGTCGACGGAATGTACATGTTGACGAAATGAGTTGTCGACGAAGTGGCGTCGACGAAATGAGTTGTCGACGAAATGAGTGTCGACGAAATGAACTCGACCCGTGTTGTGATAGTGCCACAGAGGACTATCAAAGGGTCCGGATAGCAAACGAAATGGCATCCCAGACCATAACTCCCTGTTGTCGGGACGTGTGGCGTGTGATAGTAAGATCGGGATCCTGACGATTTCCGGTATGTCTCCAGACACGGCTGCGCTGGTCGTCCGGACTCAGTTCGAAAAGGAGCTCATCACTGAAGACAATTCGTTCTCAATCCGAATAATTCCACGTTGATCGGACCCGGCACCATTGCAATCGCTGTTAACGGTGAATACTGATCAGTAGTAGTCGACGCAATAGACGCCGCGAGATTCCGCTCCCGTAGTCTTCTATTAATGGTCTGGGTGGTCACTTCCGTAATTGTCACACGTTGGATGGTTGATATCGACGAATCTCGTGCTGTCACAGCTGCTCTGACAATTGCTCTATCTTCCCATTCTGTCGTCGCTCTAGGGCGTCCGCTGCCCGTTTGCCGCTGAAATCTGCCATTCTGGATCCATTCCTACCAATATTGTCTAATTTCTGCATCACTCCTACCCAAATGCCGAGCGATTCGGCGGTGTACCCATCCAGCCTCATGCAGTCCGACCGCACGCCCTCTTTCAAACTCCTTCATGTGCTCGTAATGGCCGCGCATTCATCAGCAAGGCATTGTTACAATCAAGGTACGTAAACGCAATCGAAATCCACTGCACGTTTTATTCCTGAAAGCGAAGTTCGCTCCTTATGTACACCACCATGGTGCTTAGTTGTAATGCGCTGTAGTTCCGACTATTCATGCATTGGCTCAGAATTTTTGATTATTTGCATATTCGGTCGACAGGTGTTTGCATGTACAGTTTCATTACTATCAGATTATTTTGCGGGATGCTATTTTAACTTAATGTATTTTGTGGTAAATTTTCATTTACATTTACAAATATTATTGACGTGTGTTTGTATATATATATATATATATATATATATATATATATATATGCAGAAAATGATTGCTATGTCTGTTGGTTTTTCAACAAGTAATTCAACCTAACCTACAAATTGTTTGTATGAAATTAAAATCTGAAACAAAAATGATGAATGATATGATGTACCCTTAGTCACTTTTTATATGAGATTGAAGTCAACAGTCTGATACGGCAAGCGTATTTAGAAAATAAGTAATGCTACAATTATGTTGCGATTATTCAATCCAGTCATTTTGCCTTAAGATTTATTTTAATTACATTAATTATCCCATAATTTTGAAAATCGTTCCACAGACGTCAATGTCGGCAATGGCTTATGAAACATAGGACTTATTCGAGACGTCATTGTATGTCAAGGTAATGGGTAGGTTCAGAATAAAAAAGCACGCCCCCTAAGATTTGAACATGACAAAATTTAAATCTGCATTCGTGCCACAGGCGTTAGACGTCAATGCCTGCAATGGTTTATTTTACACACGACTTATCCGAGACTTAGTTATATGTCAAGGGTATGTTTTTCCAATACAGCTACTTTTGATCTCTTGTACGTTTATTCCAGAAACAAGATAAAATTATGAAAAAGAATACTTTGAAATACTAACGCTGGTAATTTTTCAAAATGAATAAAAATTTTAAAATATCACTTACTCTGCATAAATATGATTCCCCAAACAAACATTTAATGCATATCAAAATTATCAAATTTTTAAACAAAAAGCCACAAATTATTGTTAGCGTTTTATAGCGACATAGAATCTTGAATTGTTGAAGTGAGCTAATATAACATTTGACTGTTATATGGATATCACATCATTTACTGTAGGCATGCTACATGCTTCTCCGTCTTGGAATTTTTATCAAGCACTGAACTTCAAAATCACACGCCAAATCTCGTTCTTTTATTATTTAGGCAATATGAAAATATTTTTTGAGAGGGGGTGGGGGTACTTATATTTGAGCCCTACAAGAATGGAATTGCTCATTTTTATTCTGGCTCTAGAAAGATTTTTCAACATTTATTTATTTTTCCTCTTCATATGATAAGAGACTCACTTCACCAGTTGATGTGTTCAAGTTCTTACTTAGCAATACACATTTTTAACACTTTACAACAAAGTTGAAAAGTGATTATTACTTTGTTCATTCTGTCTGTTTGTCTGTCTGTCTGTCCGTTAGCATGATAACTGCCGTAAAAATGACTTAATCGAAATTAAATTTTAGTATGTTGTTCAGACGGTCTGTAGGACCTATGGTAATATAAATCAATAATATCACCCAATTAGTTTTGGATTGAACCCGGGTTGAAAAAATGAAATACATTGAGCCTTATGGGACCTAATTTTTCAAACATTTTTAAACGGATTTAAAATTCACAAATTGCTTCGAAAATTTTAGGTAATATTCAAATTGTTCCATAAAATATATAAAAAAAAATTCAGCGAAATATATTCAGTAGGTTTTTAAATAAAAATTAAAATAATAATAACACTTCTTACATGAAGCGATCATGTGACCATGATATGAAAAGATCGCGTGACCCACTTCAAAATGATATATAGCATCCATCTTGTCTCAAAATCGTGATTTTTAAAGTTCTTTTTAATTCATATAGAGTGTTGTATCCGTCCTAAAACCACTTTATTTTTGCATAAATTCTCTGCATCTACATACTGAAACAACTCAATTACAATATATTTGAGTTTAAATGCTCATCCAAATTTGATTATTTCTACAACGAAGCCTATTTTTCACCTATGTAAAATGTAAACAGCAAAATATGTAGAATGAGTTGTATTAGAATTGCTGTATTTCTTTAACACAAAATCATTTAGTTCATGGAGTCTGCATAGCTGATATGAATGAAATATTCATTGATTTTACAAAGAGAAGGACGATTTTTTTCGATGAAGTTTTCCGCATAGAGTTTAATTACTTGCAGCTCCATGGTCTTAAATTTTAAATAAAATAAATTATTATAGTATTGTGATGAATGACATGAATGGGAAATTATTTATGTATGAAATGCTGCTTTTATAGAGAGAGCCAGGCTTGTTATTTTTTCTATGACGTCTTTTGAATGAATTTCAGTTGTTTTCGATGAAGTTTTCAAATATAATAAATTATCGTAGTATTATGATAATTCTAAAATTATTACCGAAGAATGTATAACATTTTAGAGATGTTTAAACCAGGCAATTTATATTTCAATGCCGTCATTTGAATGAAGTTCATTTTTTTTCGATGAAGGTTTGTTTTCAAATATAATAAATAATTGTAGTATTGTGATAAGTTTGAAATAATTACCGAGGAATGTATTGCATTTTTTTTAGACTTGCTTAAATAATATTGCATTAAAGTTGGAAAGTGTTTCATAATCAATACTTTAAGCATGATTGATCTTTCTTGTCCATTATTGCAGAAATTTGACTCGAATATCGTAATTACGGGATTCTCCTTATACTTAAACACATGTCTGTGACACATTAAATGTGTAATGTCAAATTTCTGTGGTACTTTCCGGATGGACTTAAGATCTTGTCTACATTCCTTTCAAGCATTTCTCAATATCTACCCATCTGGTTAGCAGGAATCTAAATTCCTTCTTTTTGGTATTCAAAGCCACCAATTCACTAATACCAATTTGGAATTTTATGTTTTTATTAGTAATAGTAATTAATTATTGATTTAATTCTGATTTTACCGATTTATTTTAATTTTATCATTGGTATTAATATACATAATAAAATTTTCGCAATATTGTCAAAACTTTGAAAAGGCGAACATAAGAAATGGAATACTAATGAAAACTCTTAATTTTCTTAACACAGATATTGATTTCGGAGTTTTTAACACTTCTTAACACTTTACAACATAGTTAAAAAGTGTTTATGACTTTGTTCATTCTGTCTGTCTGTCTGTCTATCCGTTAGCACGATAACTGCCGTAAAATGATTTTCTCAAAATGAAATTTAAGTACGTTGTTCAGACGGTATATGGGACCTATGGGAATATAAATGAATAATATCACGAAATTAATTTGGGATTGAATCCGGGTTGAAAAATTGAAATACATTGAACCCTATGGGACCTAATTTTTCAAACATATTTTAAGAGAAGTTAAAATCCACAAATTGCTTCGAAAATTTTAGGAATTCAAATTATCCAATTAAATATATAAAAAAAAATGTCAGCAAAATATATTCAGTGCTTTTTTAAATAAAAATTAAAATAAAAATTCACATTTTATATGAAGAGATCACGTGACCATTATATGAAGAGATCACGTGACCCACTTCAAAATAAAGTACGACATCCATCTTGTGTCAAAATCGTGAATATTAAAGTTCTTTTTAATTCATATTTATCCTTGTATCCGTCCGAAAACCGCTTGATTTTTGCTTAAATTCTGTTCATCTACATACTGAAACAACGCCGCTTGATTTTTGCTTAAATTCTGTTCATCTACATACTGAAACAACGCAATTACAATACATTTGAGTTTAAATGATCATCCAACTTTGTTTATTTCTACAACGAAGCCTAATTTTCACTTATGGAGAATGTAAATACCAAAAGATGCAAAATGAGTTGTATAAGAATTGCTGCATTTCTTTAATGCAAAATTTAGTTCATGGAGTCTGCAATATAGCTGATATGAAAGAAACAAGCATTGATTTTACACAGAGAAGAAAACGATTTTTTCGATGAAGTTTTAAGCATAGAGTTAAATTACTTGTACCTCCATGGTTTTAAGTTCTTAAATAAAATAAATTATTATAGTATTGTGATGAATGAAAGGAATGGAAAAAGTTTATGAATGAAATGCTGCTTTTATATAGAGTCTATTTATAATTCGATGATGTCATTTGAATAAATTTCATTTGTTTTCGATGAAGTTTTCAAATGTAATAAATTATTGTATTATTATGATAATTTTAAAAATATTACGCGGAATATTACGAGGATTATTAAAAATATTACGAGAAAATATTAAAAATATTACGAGGAATGTATCGCATGTTAGAGATGTTTAAACCAAGCAATTTATATTTCAATGCCGTCATTTGAATGAAGTTCATTTTTTTCGATGAATTTTTAAGTTTTCAAATAATAAATTATTGTGGGATTGTGATAATTTTCAAAATATTACCGAGGAATGTATCTCATTTTAGCGATGTCTAAATAAAACTGCATTGAAGTTGAAAAGTGTTTCATAATCAATGCTTTATGTATCATTGATCTTACTTGTTATACACTTATAACGCAGCCAATTGGTAGTATACAGTCTTCATTCGATGAAATCATAATTTAATTTCTAGTTGCATGCAGCCGCGAAATAAAACCACATACTCTTTACTTTTTACATTGTCAGCCTTCCTACAAATGAAATTTCGAATCGCATTTCATTCCAATGTTTTACAATGTGTGTTTCAAGAAATAGTAGTAACTTCCTCTGACTGGCATTGCTAGGGGCGAATTAAGTTTGAAGCTAGTTTTCCTTTTGCATCAATATGAGACAATTGTATTTGTTCCTTATTCTTTCAATTGAAATTGGACATCTCGGACAAAAAGTATTGAAGCATGGGTTTAGCCGGTAAAATATACAGATTCACTCGTTTCAGTGAGAATCAGTTTGTGAAATTAAGTTCATTTTATATTATATTAGATTTAATAGTAAAAACATATGATATGTTCCTAATGTTACGAAAATGCAGCCTAGTCTTCATATACGTGTTATGAATGTAATTATTTGAATAGTTTTAGAGACCCTGATGAATGTATATATATGAATTACTAATTTTTTTAAATGGTAATTTGCAGTTGGAGCGCAATCGCAATATGTTACAAGTTATTAATAAGACAGTGCAATACACTATAGGGACAATCAAGAAGTATGTCGGTAAATTAAATATTAACTATCAAAATAGCAATAAAAATATGCTGAAATAAATGGAATAAATGGTTGCTAGAATAAATGGAAATAAAGTAATAAATATCGAACACCGAAAAAATAAATACTTAGAGAAAGAATGAATTGAAGAATATTCTTCTATTTAAACATCCGTTAATAAAAACAAGTAGAAGACGGTTTTAATTCGAATTCTTTATTTTCTGTGAAAGATATTTGAAGTCAGATTTAAATCAGCGGTAGACAGTATTAGATGTAGATTTAACAGAAGAATTTACAACAAAAAAGGTTTTCCAATTAAATTTCGAAGTTAAATATTTGAAATTATAAGAACACAACGAGAAAAAGAAATGTGCTTGATCCTATTTGTGTGAATGATGAAGAATACCGCCTTACTTTTTATGTGAATACCATCTGTGGTCGAGATATCTTTGGCTGAAATCTTCAAAACTAGTAGATAAAAATGTAAATAAATTGTACTTGTTTGTATGAAATAGGGTACTATTTATGAATGTGCAAAAATCAATATTTTTATATTTGGAAGACGATTTTTTATTCGAGAAAACTAAAAAGATTTGGCCGAGTAAGTTTTCACTTCACTTTCTTTACTTTCTTTTCAAATATCTTCTAAACTATAAAATATAGTAAGAAATAGTAATAAACAATAGTAATCAATAGAAATAGTAATAGTTTTTGCGGAATTATTTTGTCATGTTGAAATGGATTGAAAATTTTCCGCTTTTAAGGACTATAATCTTTATATCACAAAGACTAAAAAGGATATCTATAAACAGTAAGGAATAAATGTGTAGCACTTTAAGAAACCTACAAGCATATATAATAATATTTAAGATCAAGTTCTTAGTTTTTTAAAAACATTGTTCAAAATTTTGATATTTTAATATTTTGAACTGTTTTGAAAATTTTGAAGTATATGACAAACCACGTGCAAAAAAAATATTTTCTCAAAATCAGATGGGTACTGTTATATTAGAGTCACTGCCGATTTTTTATGTTGAATATATTTATATGTGCATGAATATTAGTTTCAACATTATAATTATGCAAATACCATTTTATTCAAACATCCAATTCTGTTTTGCTTATCTGAGGTATAAAGCTTTTCATTCAATTTAATTCAATTCGACGCACTGCAGTAATTTCGGATTTTTTTTTATTTTAGTCAATGAAATTTTTACAAAAATATTTAGACTCTAAATGCGTGTAGTTTAAAATGACAAATTATTTAACTGGATTACGGAGGACAAAACCTAAACATAAAATCATTACAATAAAAAATTAGAAAACGTCTAACCTAGTAATAACAAAACGGAATCGCAACAAGACATATTGAACTTTTTATAATTCCTACACTGCTGTCTGAATACTAAGGTCTGTCATGCTGCATTATGACAAATTTATGTTTCACTCATAAATTATTTTCCCCATGTTTTCATGTTTAAAAAATCAATTTCCAAAAATTAATGTACTTCAAACAGTTTTATGATATACAATCGACGTCTCTGATGCTTTATGTGAAAATTTGGACTATTTTAAACGATATTTTACTAGATAATCAAATGCATTCTGTATATATACATTTCAGAAAGTTAATTGTACTTAAGCCTTACCTTTTGCTTTCGGGTGGGACAGCGTCCATCCCAAACGAAGAGCCTCTCAAAAAGATAATGTATCTGACATGCCCTATCCCAAACAGTTCGATTGGCAATCAGTCGGCGTCCATGGACGCCAATGCCTGCAAAGGGGGATCGAACTGTTTGGAATAGGGTATGTCAAATACTTGCCTTTTTAAGAGGTTCTTCGTTTGGGATGAACGCTGTCCCACCCGTAAGCAAAAGGTTAAAATGCGCATTATTGCTTTTCATACATACATAGTACAATGTATAGGAAAAGTATTGTGACTAAATCGAAAATTTGAATTTGAGTTTTCAACGGTTGAATGCGTTTTAAACATACATGAACGTTTTAGTAGCGAAGTCTCTGTGTGCATGTGTTTGTTTTTATATGTGATATGTGAGCATGCGTGTGTATTAGTGTGTGTGTCCATGTGCATGCGATATATTGTGAACATAAGAAGCGTTTCAAAATTAATTTGGTACGATTATTGCAATCAGCGAGTACTGAACCTTATTCATTTTAAACGCAATCGAATGTTCAAAAGAGCTCCCCCCCCCCCAATTTTAAAATGAATTTTTTAAAAATTATTAAAATATCAAGACAGTAAATAATGATAAAGAGATACGAAATTCTTTCGTATGTAATTTTTCCTTAGAAAACAAATAACACAAAATTTTAGAACGCTAGCTGGAACCGTTCTCGAGACATTGCGCGATTTGGGGTTGAATTTCTGAAAATTAATATTGTTAAATAAATATTCATTTCGTATGGAATTTTTCATTTCAAAACAAATGATATATTTTAAAACGCTAACATGAACCGTTCTTGAGATATTACACGTTTTTCAAATGAAGCTTAAGTTTTAAAACAACGAGTGCGTGGTCACCACGCGAATTTAAAGGGAAACTTCTTAGGGCATTGTAAGAGAAATGGAGATATGAATGAAAGAGTATAATAATCATATAGGATAAAATAAAACGAAACAGAAAACTAATATCTATTCGATAGTATCAATTTGCCCACAATTTAAAATTGCCATTCTAGGTTTATGATAATTGAAATATGATAATTTATCGACTACAACTGTTCTAAATATCTTGAAAATACCGCGTCAATGGTAGTCCCAAATTTTGTGCTTGATACTGCTGGATCATTACCCATTTTCAATTTAAATTTTGTGTTTAAAAATTCAATCAATGGTTCTGCGTCTGGAGAAGCAAATTTGGCATTAAAACATATTTAATAATTAATATAGTTAATCGTAAATCACAATAACACATTGGAACTGTATATAACGAAAATATGAAACACTCTAGGCTAACTCAATACGCAGCAAACAACTGGGAACATAACAAAATGTATAACGCGCACTCTGAGGTCTGCAAAAAGTGCCGAAAGCGATACCCAGTCCCTTCACTGACTTACAGAGAAGCGTAACAGAAAGTGTAACGCGCTATCTTTACCCGTAGTAGTTTAAGGGACTTCGTCAAAGGACGAGAACTTTGCGTGCTCAGAAGACGATGTGCAGAGATTAGTTTGCTTTGGGGAAGAAGCGAGATGTGTTCGGATTGAAGGCACGTCCACCAAAATGAATAAATATATGTATTTAAAAATGTAAATATGTGTACATAATAAATGTTACGCGATATGAATCCAGTGGTTTTATTCTGAATCCGGTAAACCCTCTCAATTGTAGCGCCACTATTGGGGGAGCAATAGCCATTCCCTTCACTGACTCACTGGCGGGCGTAACAGAAAGCGTAAATCGCTATTTTTACTCTACCCATCTGAATTGTCGCGCCAGTATTAGAGGAGCGATAGGCATTCCCTCCGCTGACTATCTAGCAAGCGCAACAAAAAGTGTAACACGTCATCCTTACTCTACGCGTCTCCCCCTCTTCTCTAAACTCCTGCATAACTATTGATGAAATTTCATTTCCGTTTCGCCTCTCAAATTTCCATTGAACAATTGAAATATTTTAAGAAGTTCCCCTTTAAATATAACGTAAAGTTAATAAATACGTAAGTATCATCATCACATATGTTTACTTTCCATATGTAATATTGAGCAACATATCTGTGAGCATCATTCTCGTAAAGGTAGTCTGTTTCCATTCACGAAATAAGAACATTTATGTATTAGTTTAGGATTTTCATGTATTAATTTGGGTTTTTTTATGTATTAGTTTAGGATTTTATGTATTAGTTTAGGATTCGGCAATAGTCATTTATTTCACTGGATATTTCAATGGACGCCAATATTGAGGCAATAAATATACAACAAATAAAAAAGAACTTCCGTTTTAATAAAATTATATACAAAACAAATGCGTATTCATAAATATGCCGTCTAATACGACACACGCCAATATAGTTCGGGCGCGGTAGCCCGGTGGTTTGCGCACTGGATTTGCACGCTGCCACAACTGCCGCCGTGTTCATGCGGAGTACGATCACGTTAAACATGTGGGTCCGTAAGTCCTTCCGAGAGGTTGGTGGTAGGGGAAGGAGGGTACGGTCCCTGTGAATGCCCCCCCCCTCACTGAGTTCCGGTCTAAATTGGGTGGCACTTCCCGGCCGTCCAAACTGTTACCTTACACCTTTCTGGTAGGTCGGACGGTCTGGGTCTCAACAACAACAACACGCCAATATAGACATTAAATATACAACACACAAATAATATACAACACACAAAGAACTTCCGTTTTAATAAAATTATAAGCAATAACACATGCGTATTCATAAATATGCCGTTTAATACGGCGCACGTCAATATTCAGACAAAAAATATACAACAAAAAAGGAACACTTCTGCTTTAAATGAAAAGCTGTATATTTTTAAGACCAAAAATCATTAAAATAAATATAAACAGATAAAAAGGAGGATGAAAAAATGCATTGTGTTAAAAAAGCGATTTACGAAAACAAGAAAACGACAGGTTTTACTGGATATTTTCGTTTTTCTCCTCCCAAAGGTATCAAGATTACAAAAGATAAGTTTTCAATTTCAAGATCAACTTAATGTTAACGCAAATATGCAAAGCCTGAAATCACAGTTAGAATTAAGTTTAAGAAAAAGTACATGAAAGAAAAGTTTTCAATTAAAATTCTAATTTAGAATTTTGTCAATTCAAAGACACAGAAGGGAGGAGAAGAATCCATTGCATGAATAATAATATTGATCGGGTTTTGTTTAGTTTTGTTTTTATGTGCAATGTTTTTATTTTGGTTACTTTTTTGTATGTAAGTTATAATTTAATTAATGTTTTTACCCGATTAATTTAATTTTCATTATATAATACACTCTGTTGCAAAAATATACATGCACACATCAAAATTTGGACGCATTATGCGACGCATCGTGGATTATTTAAAACAACCGGTGTTCTCAATAACGGGCAATTGGGACTAAATTTTCTGCCTTGATATTAAAAGCTGTGTGCAACGGTGCCTTTGAGACCTACTCGACGGCACTACTAAGATTGCCGGATTTAAAGAAAGGTGACATTTTAGGCCTAATGGAAGCTGGCTGGTGCAACAGACGCAATCGCCATCTTGCCACCATTTCGTAATGAAAAGTTTTATGCCCCCAAAATCTAATGCTTTCCGCTTACCAGTTCTTTATAAAAGTGTTAGCTATATAGAAAGTCGAACTCAATTTATATATCTAGATAGTATGCCGATCATTTGAGAGGCTACTTCGTAACAATATTTAACGCAGTCGGATGTTTGATCCCCCACCCCTGGTGATACAGAAATTGGATTAGATTTAAAATATTTACCTGACACTCCACCCCAGAAGCCTCTCGGTGACCTAGAAAGCTGAAACTTTGTATACGTACAGCATATGACAATGGGACATAACACATAATGGGCAAAACCGGATTTTGGTTTTTCTCCCTAGAATGGATACTGAGAAAATAGCAGTTTCTGAAAAGTCTTTCCAGATCATCGAAAAACAACAAATGACTTGGAGGGCTGAATCTTTGCAGTCGTATAGTATCGACCATAAAACAGAGCTTAATGATTACTTCGATGATTTATTTTGATTCAGACAACTATTTTCGACGATAAGCGCCATATACTGTTAAAAAGAATCAAGTTTATAAAAAAATATAATTTAAGAGCATTAGTTTGTCGTTGGCAGGCTTAAATACTATTGAAGGTATTAATAATTTTTAGGTCCTTCAAAGGCATTAATCTGAAAAATAACGAAATATGAAAATACTATTTGTCTTTGTAAAATGTATAATTTATATTCTACAAAAATATTTGTAAAATAAAAATTGTACATTTATAAAAGTGAGATTCTTGTGAAACTGAATTTGCATGCTGAAATGTACGCAACATTGTTTTCAAGATAGTTATAAGACACGGGGGAGAAGAATCTTAAATCAACATTGATTCGCGCTTCATCTATTTCTTAAATAAAATGTACTAAGCTAAACTATTCAAACTAAATTAGTACACAATGTTTGGAAACTCCTATTTAAATGTTTAAGTGTCATAATCCTGTTCCATCTACATAGGCGTGTTAGAGAAACGACATTATTTATTTATATACTCGAAACGTAGCATGATTTATAGAATCCGACAAGAATCTGAATTAAGGATGTTATTTTTGTATACAATACCTGGCAGACATCCAAAACAGTATTGCATTAACTGTAAGGATGACAAATTGAATTCAGAATTTTCTTTTAGAAGCAACGTATAGGAAATGCAAAAATATATTTAATAAATGTCATTAAGTTTTGAGAGGATTGCACTCTTGCCAGTTTCCTTAAGATCAGAAATACACTTTACTTTTTATACATTTACATATTAGATACATTATTCAGGACTGTACTTGCAGCATGTACTGATTTCATTTAATTTTATTTATATATTGCTGCACAGTATTTACGTCTTTCAAAGGAATTTATCTTAAAGATGTATAAACTAAAAGATGTATAACCGAAAATTAAGTTATTTTGAAGCCATTCTGCTGAAAAGTTTGCGCCATTCACTTTCAGTTTTAATGCAGTCTTTTAAGCTTTCTTCTTCAGCATAGGTCAATTGATCCAGATCTTTGATGCACCGTATTTAATAAGTAGAATACTGCAGTAAAATGTCTTCAACTTCCAAAATATTTCCTTGTTTGTATACGCAAAGTTTTGAAAGCTGGAGTACCAGAAGCAAAAGTAGTTTCTTCAATTCTTGTTCTCTGGTATACGCTTGTTTTAAGTGCGGACACTCGGCGATTTAACTTTTTATCAATTCCATTTTTCTCAACACAGTATTCTTGTCAACTTTTTTTCAAAATGTTTAGACGATATTCTTAAGAGCAGTTGGCTCAACAAAACTAGAAATTTTAACACGGAGTCAAACAAGCAGCACTGACCCGACAAAAAAAATTGTCCTGTCCAAGAAGCTACATGTATAGTTCCTCATCAGCCAGCTTGTTCAACATGAAGTGATCAGTTAGTACTTCCATTCAACCAAGGTAAACAGGGGTCTCCTTTTTACTTTCCTTATATACATAATAAATAAGGAAAGTATTGTTACGGAGTCGAAAATTCGAATTCGAGTTTTCGACGGAAGAGCACGTTTCAAGCATCCCTGATCACGAATCAAACATTTTTGATGTGTGTGTGTGTCAATGAGCCTGTGGAGACGATAACTGACGAACAAATGGACCGATTTGAACGAAATTTGATACAAAAATCACAACCCGTAAATACTGGAAGCCTATTGTTTTTAAACGTAATCGAATGTTCAGAACCCCCCTAAATTGTCGAGTAAAATTTTGAAAAAATTACCAGAAAATCAAAACCCTTAATAAAGTTACGCAAATAGACATTTCTAATGTATTTTTTCCCTAGAAAACGATTGGCATAAACTTTAGAACGCTAGCATGAACCGTTCTCGAGATATTGCACATTTTTTAAATAAATTTATCAAAAAATCCCATAAATTAAAAAATATATATTTACTGTTGAGAAACATGTTCACTTTTCATATGTAATATTATGCGATAAATCCGGTGACATTATTCTCGTGGATCTAGCTCGTTTCATTCATGAGAAAAAATACTTTGAGTAATACTATTGTATTTGAACGCCAATAGTTATTTATCTGCTATAAGAATAACTTATTTCTCTGTCCATAACGCTTGGCGAGATTTTGCCGCCAAATTTAGCGAAATGTCGCCAACTTGTCAACTTTTTTAAATTTTGCCAAATTATCGGAAATCTCGCCAAATGGATAAAAATGACATTAAATCAGTGAAAATGACGACTAATTGAAGAAAAATCAATTTCTTGGAAAGAATTTAAATAGTTACTATAAGAAAAACCTATTTTTACTTTCCTTATATACACAATGTATAAGGAAAGTGTTGTGACGGGATCGAAAATTCGAATTAGAGTTTTCGACGGGAGAGCACGTTTCAAGCATCCCTGATCACGAATCAAACATTTTTGAGGTGATGTCTGTGTGTGTGTGTGTGTGTGTGTGTGTGTGTGTGTGAAAGTAGTGTGTGTATGAGTGTGTGTGTGAGTGAGTGTGTGTGTGTGTGTGTGTGTGTGCGTCAGTGAGTCTGCGGAGACGATAACTGGCGAACAAATGGACCGATTCAAACGAAATTTGGTAAAAAAATCACAATCCGTGAATACTGGAAGCCTGTTGTTTTTAAACGTAATCGAATGTTCAGAACCCCCCAAAATTGTCGAGTAAAATTTTGAAGATATTATCAGAAAATCAAAACCTTTAATAAAGTTACGCAAATAGACATTTCTAATGTATTTTTTCCCTAGAAAACAATTGGCATAAACTTTAGAAAGCTAGCATGAACCGTTCTCGAGATATTGCACATTTTTTAAATAAATTTATCAAAAAATCCCATAAATTAAAAAATATATATTTACTGTTGAGAAAAATGTTCACTTTTCATATGTAATATCATGCGAAAAATTCGGTGATATTATTCTCGTGGATCTAGCTCGTTTCATTTATGAGAAAAAATACTTTGAGTAATACTATTTTATTTGAACGCCAATAGTTATTTATCTGCTATAAGAATAACTTATTTCTCTGTCCATAACGCTTGGCGAGATTTTGCCGCCGAATTTAGCGAAATGTCGCCAACTTGTCGACTTTTTTAAATTTTGCCAAATTATCGGAAATCACGCGAAATGGATAAAAATAAATTAAATCGGTGAAAATGACGACTAATTGAAGAAAAATCAATTTCTTAGAAATAATTTAAATAGCTACTATAAGAAAAACCTATTTTTACTTTCCTTATATACATAATGTATAAGGAAAGTGTTGTGACGGGGTCGAAAATTCAGATTAGAGTTTTCGACGGGAGAGCACGTTTCAAGCATCCCTGATCACGAATCAAACATTTTTGAAGTGATGTCTGTGTGTGTGTGTGTGTCAGTGAGTCAGTGGAGACGATAACTGACGAACGAATGGACCGATTCGAACGAAATTTATTACAAAAATCCAAATCCGTAAACACTGGAAGCCTGATGTTTTTATACGCAATCCAATGTTCAGAACGCCCCTAAATTTTCGAGTGAAATTTTGAAAAAATAGTCAAAAACTCAAAACCGCTAATAAAGTTACGCAAATAGACATTTTTTATGTAATTTTTCATTAGAAAACGATTGACGTAAATTTTAGAACGCTAACATGAACCGTTCTCGAGATATTTCACATTTTTGAAAAAAATATCAAAAAGTCATAAGATTTAAAAAAATATTTCCTATTGAGAAATATGTTCACTTTTCATATGTAATACCATGCAATAAATTAAGTGACATCATTCTCGTGGATCTACCTCGTTCCATTCATGAAAAAAGATACTTTGAGTAATACTTTAGTATTTGATCGCCAATAGTCATTTATCTGCTGTAGGAATAACTTATTTCTTCGTCCATAACGCTTGGCGAGATTTTGGCGACGATTTTGGCGGAATGTCGCCAACTTGGTGACTTTTTGAAATGTTGCTAAATTAACGAAAATCTCGCCAAATGGATAAAAATGACGCTATATCAATGAAAATGACTAATTTTCAAAAATTCAATATCTTGGAACGAATATAAGTATCTACTATAAGAAAAACCTACTTTTTTTATTGTAAAAGTAGTAAATTCATTACATTATATAGGGAAAGTCATGTGTTGCCCACATCAGATTTTTTTAACTGTAAAAGTAGTAAATTCATTGCATTATATAAGGAAAGTCATGTGTTGCCCACATCAGATTTTTTTATTGTAAAAATAGTAAATTCATTGCATTATATAAGGAAAGTCATGTGTTGCCCACATCAG
This sequence comes from Amaurobius ferox, assembly GCA_951213105.1. Lineage (NCBI taxonomy): Eukaryota > Metazoa > Arthropoda > Arachnida > Araneae > Amaurobiidae > Amaurobius > Amaurobius ferox. The sequence continues at coordinate 43,088,458 of OX578137.1, read as the reverse complement.
ATTTTTTCATTGTGGAGTTCTGAGAATATTACCACCATTATTTTCCCCCCTGCACCTGCTAGGAATGTCACCGAAAAACGGATAAGACAAGAAACAGTATTTTGGTGGAATTTCCTAATCCATACTGCATTTTGATTTAGAAGCCCACTAAAAAAACCGCCGTATGAACAAAGCTAAGAATTGAGTCACGGGGTATAAACGAATTATTTTACCATTGATCAGGATGAACTACGTATAAATGAGAAAGGTATAAAAGTTGCCCCGCTGTATGTGATATATCAAACGTAACAAACTGATCAGATCATGCTATTTTTGTAATTGTTTTACATACTGTTCCGGTTTCACACTCATGGATTTATTTCTAGAGGCATAGTGAAAGATAAAGTTTTGAGAAAAAAATTTAAACAGTGAACGAATCAAAAGACTTCATCTCACCAGCATTTCGGGACATTGATTCCGACAGGAATCTGTGTCTTGCTGGGTGTCGTAGTATTTTGAGAGGTTCCATGAATGTTGCAACGTTGATGGAGTACATTTCAGGCACTTACGAGATAAAACAGTGTAACAGAGTCAATACTTGTAAATAAAGAATGTATTTGTACTGTATACCTTCATTTCGGTCTCCCAGCATATTTATCTATTTTCGTTCTATCAGTCCAATTTTACAATCTTGTTATCTATCGTTAGTAGCACCTGCTTGTGGGCTCAGGTCATGGCATTTTTAATTACTCTCTTTAATCAAATACTTTGTTGAATATCTTCACTTTCCCTATATACTTAATATGATGTACAGGAAAAGTATTGTACACTCAACTCTTTTTTCACACAGTAGACATGTTCTTCAGAAATTCGTGTAAAAAATAAGTATAAGACAATGACTTTGAAATCGTATTAGATCAAGTAATTTTTCCAAAAAAGGAAGACTTTTTTGAACCGTGTAACTTCAAATTCATGCAAAAAAAGCGTGTAAAGAAAAGACTTCGGTGCAATGGATTCGAAAATCCGAATTCGAGTGAAAATCATTCCATGGAAGAGCATATTTCAAGCATCTCATTTTGGAGGTGATGTCTCTGTGTAAGCATGTGTGTATGCATGTGTATGTGTGCATGCATGTGTATGTGTGTATGCGTGTGTGTGTGTGTGTGGATTCAATAGCCCACGAACATGGTTTCGAAAGCATTTGTTACGATCATTGCAATCTGAGTACTGGAAACCTGTTAATTTTAAACGTGATCAAATGTTCGGAAGATCCCCTGATGAATTAAAAAAAAGCAGGACATTCAATAATGCTAAATAAATAATAATTTTAAACATACTTTTGATTCTAAAACGAATGACACTAACTTTATAACGTTAGCTTGAACTGTTCTTCAGATATTGCACGCTTTTACAATAATGCATCTAAAAATTACATAAAAATATACAGTAGTAAGTATTATCAATTATGTAACGCATGTTAATAAATTTGGCAAATAATCTGGCGAAATATCGTCAACTTGGAGATTCTTATTATAGTGGTGTCAAATGGACAAAAATGCCGCTGAAATAAAGAAAATGACACCAACTTGATGAATTAATAGTTAGCATAATTTAATCTAACGAAAAATATTGCTTAGCAGATGTTAGAAACATTTCAAATTGTCAAACTATATTTGCTCAAAATATAAGTTAATGTAGTTTCATTTGGTAATCATTAGGATCATTTGGCGAAAAAAGCACCAAATATCAGAGCACGTTAGAACATTGTGCCGTGGATCTGGTTCATCATTATTTTGCGTAGAAGTAAAGTACTTGTAATATATAGGGAAAGACGCATACTACTCATATCAGATTTATTTTAAACAAGAAAGATCAATCATGCATAAAGCATTAATTATGAAACATTTTCTAACTGCAATTTTATTTAAACATCTCTAAAATGCGACACATTCAGCGGCGATATTTTTTTAATTATCACAGAACTACTATAATTTATTTTACTTGAAAACTTCAAACTTCATCGATAACAATGAACTTTATTCAAATGACGTCATAGAAATATAAATCATCTGGCTCTCTATGTAAAAGCAGTGAGTATTTCATTCATACACTTTTATTCCAAATTCTTACATAATTTTGTGTGAAAAAAATTTCAGCAATTCTTATACAACTCATCTTACACTCACGTGTTTACATTCTGCATCCATTAAAATTAGACTTCGTTGTATAAGTGATCAAATTTTGATGATCATTTAAAATCAAAAATATTATAATTGCGTTGGCACAGAATATACATGAACAAAAAATTCGCAAAAATAAACAGTTTCAGGACAGTTGCAACACTAAATATAAATTTAAAAGAACTTTAAAAATCCTAATTTTTACTCTGGGGAAAAAGATGAAAGAAATATTTTATTTTGAAGTGCGTCATGTGACCTCTGCATATTATATGTGTGTAATTATTATTTTAATTTTATTTAAAAAGCTACCGAACATATTTTGCTTATTTTTTTTTTTACATATTTTATGGGATAATTTGAGTATTTCTTAAAATTTTCGAAGCAGTGGCTTTATCTTCGCTTAAATAATGTTTGAAAAATTAGGTCCCATAAAGTTCAATATATTTCATTTTTTAAACATGGATTCTATCCAAAACTAATTGAGTGATATTATTAATTTACATTCCCACATGCCCCACAGACCGTCTCAACAGCATGCTAAAATTTCATTTTGGTGAAGTCATTTTTACGGCTGTTATCGTGCGAACGGACAGACAGACAGACAGAATGAACAACGTCATAAACACTTTTCGACTATGTTATAAAGTGTTAAAAACTGTCAATTAGCTGCGACCATAGCAGTTAGCAAGTATACATTTCTGTTGAAAAAGCTCAACTAATGTTCAGTTGAAAAAAGAAAAAATAAATTTTGAACGAAATTAAAAAAATAAATTAAGCCTTCGTTTTTTTAAAGCGTTTATTTCACTTTATATCAATCAAAATATTTATAAACGCAACAATTGTTCTAAATGAAACTGAACGATAAAACAGATCTAATCGATGGAGTTTCATTTCGTTGTGTCTTTCATCCTATTCATGCATTACGGATCAAAAGAAATGTGACAGACGAATGCTCTCTGTTGAGAAAAAAAATTATCAATCTGAAAGAATATTTTTTTTTCTTAAAAACGATGCAAATAGTACTTGAATGTGATTTTGAATTTTATTGGAATGTTATTTCCTTTCAATCAAAAATAGTTTTATACGACAGAAAGGACGGAAAAATCTCTAAAGGAATCACTCTAAAGAAAAAATAAAAGTCAAAGATATGAGATAAAAGGAATAAATTTCTTTTCAAATAGTTTTAAACCATGATATAAAAATTTAGCAGTCATGAAGTATGCTAGATCTTTACTTTTCCTAACATGCATACAATATGTACGTTTAAGAAACACTGTGAAAATACATTTCATTCGCATGGACCGAACTCAATGAAGATCAAAGGGCATTTTTCCTTTATTAAAATAATCTGCTTAATTTGTTCGAGTGAAGTAGGGGTTCGTGTGAAAGAGTAAAATATCTAGCATCTCTAGAATGTCGCACGATACCTGTAAAATAATTCATTTTTGTTCAAAAGTACTTCAACTTTACTTATTTGATAATAATAAGTATATTTGTTTTTTCCATGATTGATTTTTTTTCTATTTCAACTTCATTTTCTTTAACGTGTAATACCACAAGAAAACACATGATAGCGTTGCTCAATCATTATCATTCAACATCAATATGAATTTGATGCTATTTATAATCACACCTAATTGCATCTGGAGCGCTGTAGCCCAGTGGTTAGCGCGCGGGAATTGCACTCGGTAGGCCCGGGTTCGATTCCCGCCACTGCTAAAACTGCCACCGGGTACGATCACGCGTAGTACGATCACGTTAAACATGTGAACATGTGGTTCCGTAAGTTCTTCCGAGAGATTGGTGGTAGGGGAAGGAGGGTACGGTCCCTCTGGATGTCCCCCCCCCCCACTGGGTGCCAGTCTAAATTGTGTGACACTTCTCGGCCGTCCAAACAGTTACCTTACACCATTCTGGTAGGTCTGGCGGTCTGGGTCTCAACAACAACAACCTAATTGCATTTAATTCACTTGAATTCGAGAGATATTGCACTTCCTGTGAAAAATAAAAATTCCTAATATCTTGAAAATAGCTCGTAAGTATTAAACAACGATCGGCATATATTAGATTAAAAATATTTACATAACATTCATCCATTTGATAATAACAAGTATATTTATTTCTTTAAATATTTTCACTTTAAATTATTCAATATGTGTGTCAAACCCTCTACATAGTTATCTGTGACGTTTCATTTTGATGTAATATATGGTTTGTTGGAATTTGGGGCATGTTCCATTTTCTTTTTTGTATATGTATTTAATATTTATTTAATCTTAAAATTTCCTGTTTATAATACAATTTAATGTATTTTTGTAATCGTTCATTCTTAAATATCCTGTTTATAATACATTTAATTATCATTATTCCGTAGTTGATTCCTGCAAATTTTTTCTGCCGATTTTGTATGTATATAAGCTTATTTGCACGGTCATTTTTATATAGCCACTGATGAAGGGGATGGTGATATCCAAAAGCGCTCTTATGTAATTTCTTATGTAATTTTTCCTTAGAAAACGATTGACATAAACTTTAGAACGCTAGCATGAACCATTCTCGAAATATTGTACATTTTTCAATTAAATTTATCAAAAAATCCCATAAATTAAAAAGAAATTATAACTGTTGAGAAACATGTTCACTTTTCATATGTAATATCATGTGATAAATTGAGTGGCATCATTCTCGTGGATCTAGCTCGTTCCATTCATGAGAAAAGATACTTTGAGTAATAATTTTGTATTTGAACGCCAATAGTCATTGATCTGCTATAAGAATAATTCATTTCTCCGTTCATAACGCTTGGCGAGATTTCAGCGATGAATTTGGTGGAATGTCGCCATTCTTAAATATGCTGTTTATAATACTTATAATTATCATTATTCCGTAGTTGATTCATGCAAATTTTATCTGCCGATTTTGTATGTATATAAGCTTATTTGCACGGTCATTTTTACATACCCACTGATGAAAGGTATGGTGATACCCGAAAGCGCTCTGGCCTTTTTTAATATTTGTAAATCGACGGTTTTTATTAAATGACCTTTCAATCTACGATCTGTTGTCTTTGATTTAATGCATTGTTCAATATTTTCAGCACGACGTGTTAGCGTCTTATGTAGGATGCTACTCATTTTAAAATAAAAAAAATCATGTTTACAATACTGACTTCAATAACGTTTTGAAGCATAACTACCTTCATAAAACCTTTCGTGATTTTCGAAAAATAATTATCAAAGAATAAACGTCCTTCCCCTGATCTATTCACCCCAAAAATCAATAGGTCTCTGACTTTTATTGAATTAAATAGTAGTTCCAAGTCAGTGGATTTTCTAGATTCGTTAGAGAAACACATATTCACAAACAGATGCAGGCATAGAAAGACATGCAGACCCCCCCACACACACACACACACACACTATTGCAAAAATGGTTGAAATCAATTTGTATCAGAGATGCTAAAATCTTGTGTGTGTGTGCGTGTACTAATTCCCCCGTGGTGAAGGGGCGCCTACGCACCACGTTCACAAGAGCCCCCAGGGTGTCCCATGGCGAAGAGGAGGAGATTTGCAGCTTCACTTTTATAGAGGCCCCCGAAGGGTGGAAGTCCGACTTGTTCGACATGAAAACATCCATGCCCGCTGGCGGGATTCGAACCCGCAACCCGGCAATCCAGCGATTAGACGGAAACGCATGACCCTGACCGCTCGACCATCGGGTCGGCTAAAATCTTGTGTAAAGTACTTTGCTGTCCCAACCGGGAATCGAACCCAGGATCTCCGAACTGACCAGCCGACACTCTACCGCTGAGCTACTGGGAAGAAATTGCAATCACTTCTCGTCGAAGTGAATTCTGCATTCTCCACCCTCTAATGTCAGATTAGCGGGAACTGACAATCTGACCACCTCCTGCTATTTTTACCTCATGATAGCCTCCTGATACTACTACCTCATGATACCTCATGATAGCCTCCTGATACCCAGATTAGTATCCTACTTGGTCGTAATCCTCTCACTTTGAAATCGGCGCTCACTCTCTCAGAGTCCACTGAATCCGTACCAGTCGTAATGATCTCTGTCATACCTCCGTCATCTAATTTCTAATAAAGTGGCCTAAGCTTATGAGTAGATTCTGCTCTCAATTAATTTTGATCAATGACTCCCTTCATTTCATTCATATAAACTTATATGAACTCATTGTGTTCCCTGCATATTTTCTGTTTAAAAAAAAGCTATTTTAACTGTTCTTATTTTCTCGGTTCTTTCTTTTTCTTTTGACCCTTTTTATTTGTATTTTTTCTAATTTTTCTTTTCTAATTTTTATTCTAAATTTCTGTTTTTGTTTTTCATGCGCCTATTTTTTTTTTCCATTTCATATCTTTTCTAAATTTTACTTTTAAAATTTCATTATTTTCTTTAATTTTAATCTATTTTTCATTACATTATTATACCTCACTCTAAATTTTATTTTTCAATGATCTTTTTATCTGTATTCGCAATAACCCTTTTCCCATTTTTGAAAAATGGACGTACTTGTCAAGTGCAAATATAATGTTAAACTGTCTGTTTAATCACACTATTTTTCATTAATTGTTATCTTTTTAGACCTAAATCAATGTTCATTTGGCGGGATGGTAGACCTTGGGTGCCTCCTGAGTGCAGACCTTGGGTGCCTCCTGAGTGATCCTTTCCCGGCCTTGCAGCTCGCTGCTCTAAACCCACTATGTGAGTCGCAAGCTTTGGGGTCTTCAGACCTCCGACATCTTTGCACTAACCTACAGGGTTGATTTTGTGGGACGCCATTGAAAAGAGCCTTGCTGCCCCAGCCGGGAATCGAGCCCTGGATCTCCGAACTAGCCAGCCGATGCTCTACCGTTGAGCTACTGGGACGAAATTGCAAACTCTTATCGTCGAAGTGAACTCTGCACTTGTATATCCATCAAAATTCTTGAAGCTGATTTTTGATCCCATCGCAATGATCTATCTCTCTTTGTGTATACTACTAGAAGATAATAAGCCCGCCATAAGATGGAATAAAATTGCAAAAGATCATCTCAGATGCACTATTTAAAAGAGTTTTAAAAGATTTCCCACCGTCCACTCCGCGCTTAAGTATGCGAAACATACGCCCCTCCCATTTAAAATTATTATTTATTATACAACTCCCTACCAAAACACACAAACTGTACTATCAGCTAACATGACGGAATTAATCTACGCTACCCTACGGGATGAAAAATTGTATCAGAGATTTCCAAGCGGAAGGAAAGAAAGGACAATCATCCTTAATAAGAAAGTTTGATTGAAAAACAATAGAAAAACTTTCAAGAAGTTCCAATTCAAAAGTGTACTTTAAGTAAAAATTAAAAATAGTTATTATAGAATCAAAATTTTTACTTCCTTACACTACGTAATATGGAATACAGTATAGGGAAAGTGTAATTTTCAAGAAAATTTAAAAATTCGAGATTTTGATGCCAGTGAATGTTTTAGGACCTCCTGAACACGTTTTGATTATTTTTTAAGGGATGTCCGTTTATCTGTCTGTCTCTCTGTATGTTCGTGATGGATTTCTTGTGAGTAAGGTAGGTGCCGTAAATATTAATGGATTTTTACGAATTTTTACATCCAGCTTTATTATCAAAAAATCTAGAATAAGATAGAATTTTTTGAAATTCGAGTGAAAATTTCCAAATTTTATATTCTTTGAACATGACAGCTTAGGACAAAATATGACATAATCATGCATAAAAGGGGTTATTTATGGCACAATGATCACGAAACTTAATAGTTCCAAACCTTGTTGTGAAAAATAGCTGCTATGCAATTTTTTTGTGCGTGAGGCATCATTAGACCCTCGGGGCGTGGGACGGGGGGGGGGTATGGTATCAATCAATGCTACCATACTTGACGAAGTACCCACGGGGGTACTTTGTCAATTATGGTAACAATCTAAAGACTGTATCAAGCCCTTTAATGTGAAGGGTAACACGTTATATTTGTAATAATTTGAACTAACGTTACCAATTTTTCAAAAACTTGTAACATTTGAAATAATAAAAAACACAAACTACTTACTTAAAATTAATTATGTTATGAGAAGTCGAATTGAGACACATTTCAGCTATCTGCTTGTGAATTAGAGCAGTATTTTATTGTTATTTTATCATATCAAACCAATGTTCTGTGAGTATGCTAGATAACTAAAGTTATTAGATGTATCTCACTAGCTATCAGTTTTCCTGTTACTTTCCCTGCAAACATGGTAATGTATAGAGAAAGTATTGGAATCATACCGAGAATCACAACTCGAGTTTTCGACGGATCTACACGTTTCGAGACCTCAAGAATACGAAAAAACTATTTTAGCGTGACATCTGTGTGTGTGTCTGTCTGTGCAATGTATGTATCCACTCTAACTAAAAAACTACTGGACCGAATTTCATAAAATGCGGTGGGTAAGTCACTTATGTGGGACCCTGGTGTTGATTAGTTTTGGTAGGATTCGTAAAGACAGAACCCGCCTTTTTTTGCGAAATGGCCCGCAAAAATTTCCTGTATCCACCCTAGCTGAAAAAAAAACTAATGGACCGAATTTCACAAAATTCGGTATATAAGTCGCTTGTGAGTTACCCTGGTGCTGATTAGATTTTGGCATGATTCGGAAAAAAATAACCTGCCATTTTTTGCAAAATGACCCACAAAAATCGTCAAAATCTAAATTAAAAAAAACTACGTATGCTAAAATATACCCATTAAATGCTTGTTTCATACCTAATGTTTAACGAAGAAAAGACCAACCCCATTACACTTCCACTAACCGTTGTCGAGATATTTTAGTTTTTTCGTATTTTGTCTACACCACCTTTGAAAATAAGTCCAGTTACCAAAATGAGAACGAAAATTGAATTAAAAGTGAATTACATTTAATTAAAATAGAGAGAACGTGGATATAAGTCTGCAGGGAAAGTCATGTGCTACCCACATCAGATTTGTAACACTTGTAACTGTTTATTTCTGGTTGTGATTGTAGATACTATAAATAAAGCGTTACTTATACAGAAATTCGTACTTATTGTTGTAACCCCAAACAATACACACGACTTCAGATGATAAGTCTTAACCGTATGTAATCGTGCACGTCTATCAAAACGTACCAGGACAACATCATTTTACAAAACTAATCAACTAGAGTGTGGCTCAATTCGACTTTCTCATACTAAAATCCATATAAAACACTTTCTCCAGTTGAAAAATGCTGACGACTTTGTTCATTCTGTCTGTCTGTCCATTCGCACGATACCTGACGTAAAAATGACTTTATCAAAATGATATTTGAGTATGTTATTGAGACTGTCTGTGGGACATATGTGAATGTAAATGAATAATATTCCCCAATTTGTTTTGGATTGCACCCGAGTTAAAAAAGCGAAATACATTGAACCCTATGAGACCTAATTTTTCAAACTCTTTTCAACTGAAGTTAAAATTCACAAATTGCTTCGAAAATTTTAGGGAATATTTATATTATCCCATAAAATATATACAAAAAATTGTAGTAAAATATGTTCGGCAGTTTTTTTAATAAAAATTAAAATAATAATTACACCCATATTATATGAAGAGATCACGTGACGCACTTCAAAATAAAATATGTTACCCACCTTTTTTTTCCCAGGGTAGAAATCGTGATTTTTAAATTTCTTTTAAATTTATATTTAGTGTAGTATCCGTCCTAAAACCGCTTTATTTTTGCGTATTTTCTGTGCATCTATATTCTGTGCCAACGCAATTACAATATTTTCTACAACGATGTCTAATTTTAATGGGTGCAGCATTTAAACAAGTGATTGTAAGATGAGTTGCATAAGAATTGCTAAATTTTTCATGCAAAATTATTTAGCTCTGGAGTCTGGAAATAAAAGTAATATGAATGAAATATTCACTGCTTTTACATAGAGAGCTAGACATATACTTTTACATAGAGAGCCCAATATATATTTCAATGACGTCATTTGAATAGAGTTCTTTTTTTTTTCGATGCCGTTTTAAGTTTTCAAATATAATAAATTATTGCAGTGCGGTGATAATTTAAAATATATCAGCGCTAAATGTATCGCATTTTAGAGGTGTTTAAATAAAATTACATTTCAGTTGGAAAATGTTTCATAATCAATGCTTTATGCATGATTGATCTTTTTTGTAATAACTTCTTTTCTTCAAATTTTACAAGAAAATTTTGAAATTTCTATTGATGCCGTACTTGACAATGTACCTACGGGGGGGGGGGGGAGAAACTTGCCCCCGAGGCGGATAATGACGTCACGAACAAAACAAATTATACCACGGCTATTTTTCACAAGAATTGAAACTATTAAGTCTTGTGGTCAAAAATAAAATATTAAAAAATATATAATTGCGAATAAATTTCGAAATTTCCGCTCGAATTTAAAAAAACAATATCTCTCTAGTTCTAGATTTTTTTATAGCAAAGCCGGGTACAAAGTTTCGTGAAAATCTATTAATATTTGTGTACACAAGAAATCGACCACAGACATACAGACAGACGGACATAAGTCCAAATATAATCAAAACATGTTCAGGAGGCCTGGAAACATATATTAGCATCAAAATCTCAAATTCGAAAGTATTCGTAAAAGCAGTACTTTATACTGTATTACATAGTATGAGAGACTTATCTTAGAGAATTATCTTAGCCACTGTAAATTCACGCATTCGATAAAATATACACATAGTTATACTCAATCCTTTAAATCCAGTGTGTTCAGATGCTAAGAAAAATATATTTCTTACACAAAGGCTGCATAGACAGATTTTTCTCCATCTGTTACCTGGGGCTTTTTATTTCTTCGAAAACCAAATGCGACCGACATTTGTATACAAATGGTTTATCCTATAACATTCACAAAAATCTATACAACCGTTCTGTTGCAAGTTCTATTTGTATTTAAGTTATTTTTTTCCGGTTGCAAGTTCTGTTCGCAAGTTAGGAACGGCAAGGAATATGTTTAAATATTGTGTTGCATGGACAATTTAGTAATATTCAGAAGTGCAACATTTGAACTGAAAAGTAAATTGTATGTTACTTATGCATAGAAGTCAGAAAAAACGTTTCCCAATAAATTTAATATGAAAGAATCGTACGTATCCTGCATATGTCTTTCCCTACACATTCAGATTAATAAATTTTGATGTTACTAAATTGCAATAACTTATATAAATCACAAAAACCCGCCTATAATGGGCACACTCAAAAATATGAATGACATTCTCGTTGCAGATACCAGCATAGATGGACCGGTTTCGGGCTTATTATGCACTCGTCAGCGTTGAACAGACGATGTCTATAATGGCAGCAAAAAAGTCATATGCCACAATATTACGTTCCATATAGGCTGATTTTGTGTTTTATGAGCTTTTACCTTGCAGCTTCGTATAACCTAATCTAAATTGTACATGTTTGTGTACATCCAAAAATATGAAATACATTCTCGTTGCAGATACCAGCATAGATGGATCGGTTTCGCACTTATTCTGCACTCGTCAGCAGGGAACAGACGATATCTGTAATGGCATCAAAAAAGTCGCTATATGTCACAATATTACGTTCCATATAGGCGGTTTTGTATTTTATGAGCTTTTACCTTGCAGCTTCGTGTAGCCTAAGCTAGATTGTACTTGTTTCTTGCTACCATTGCAGATATAAACTATTCTATGCTGACCAGAGCATAAGATTCGCGAAACAGCCCCATGAATACTCGTATCTGCAACGGGAGTATCTTCCTTATTGTTTGGGGCGCCCTTATAGATGTGTTTTGTGCTTTATATAAACATACTTTCAATCTGTATATATATATATATATATATATATATATATATATATATATATATATATACACCACTCGACATAGAAAGTGCAACACTATAGAGCTTTGGCCATATAATTATGCAAATTGGAACCAAACGCAACTGACCGATGTATGCAAATGATCTGAAATGCAAGTAGGTCGCGTGATTAGAGCGCGAGATAAAAGGAATGGAAACGGCAGATGAACCAATAGTTGTTACTGTCTGTCGCTTACGGCAATCCATTTTCAGGGTTGTTTTTGGTTTTAGAAGACACGTGTTGTTGAAGAGACGACGCCAAAGTTCATTTTAGCATTTGTACGATCAGCCGAGGGAATTCATTTTAGGCCCACATATGCCTGGGTAATCGTACCGGCGTATCGCCGCTGAAACACTCGAAGATGCGCCCATTGTGCAAAGGAATTGGAGAAGATAAATTGAAGAAGGGCGTGTGAATCGTCTCAGTGGTACAGGTCCATCCAGACGTACGTCAGCACACATTAATCGAGCATTCGAAGGCATACAGTGGCGGCACTATAAACGACGACTGTCAGCATTCTGCAGAATTTTCAGGGTACACTGGACGCTCCAATATCAGCGAGAACAGTTTCTCGATGATTAACTGAAAGCAGCTTGCACTCAAACCGTTCTTTACGAGAACTGCCATTGACGGCAAGACACTGACGTGCGAAATTACAATGGTGTCGGGCCCGAGCCTCTTGGACAACTGAATGGAACAGGGTAGTGTTCAGCGACGAATCTTGGTTCTGTTTGTCGAATGACAGTCGCCATGTGAGAGTCTGGAGACGACGTGGAACCAGATCCAATCCTGATGCGACTGTTGAACGCCATAGTGCTTGACAACGCGTCATCATGGTTTGTTGTGCCGTCGGCTTCTGTAGCCGGTCACGTCTGGTTCGTATCAGAGGCATGTTGACGACACGGCGATATGTTGATGAGGTGTTGAGGCCAGTTTCGCTGCCTTACCTTCAGCGATTACAAAATGTACACGACAACCATTAGCAGATAATCCTTGAAAGGTAACCAGGTGCTTTCTTGGCCTCCGCTGTCTCCAGATCTCCCACCAATCGAGCATGTATGGGATGTTATTGGCCGTCGTTGCCTGATCTATCACCACCTCAAACAGAAGACGACCTGTGGAGGATGGTTGAAGGCATATGGTATCCATCTCACAGGAAACTATCCGCATGCATATTGCATCTATTTCTCGAAGATTTTCTGCTTGTATAGCTGCAAGAGGTGGCCTTACTAACTACTGATCACCCTGTCTATGCCATTACGTTATTGTATAATCCTTCTGGAATTAACATAATTTATTTATATATGCGATCTTTGCTTGTGTGCCCATTACCATCACACTTTATTCGGTCTTTCATGGTGTTGCACTTTCAGTGTCGGGTAGTATGTATATATATATATATATATATATACATACACAATATATATATATATACACACATATATATATATATATGTATATACACACACACATATATATATACACACACACACATATATATATATATATATACATACACATATATATATATAATATATATATATATATACACACACACACA
>OX578137.1:42298670-42341170 GCA_951213105.1 Amaurobius ferox | reverse complement strand
GCTTCTGACTAAATGCAAAATATTCTGTGGATAACACATGACTTTACTTATATAATGCAATAATTTTATATTTTTTCATAGCGAAATGACAGTGTTCAAGATCCCCGGCGCAAAGTTAGTGGCATTGAATTAATACCACGTAAATTTAAATAAGGAGCTCTTGACAACTTATTAGCAGAGCAGCTTATTCATAGTGTGCATCGAATCATAATATTTGTCCCATTTGTTTCTAATGAAATACTATGTATGAAATGAATATTTATTTATTATTATTAAAGATTCTCATTTTTTTTTCAAAAATTTATTCGAAAATTGAGAGGGCTTCTAAATATTCAATTGCGTTTAAAATCGATAAGGTTCTAGTAATCACTCGTTTTAATAATCGTATCAATTTATTTTCGAAATGCTTCCTCCGTTCGTGAGATATCGTGTCCCTAAACTCACTGACACACACACTAGCATACATACATACACACACTAACATAAGACAAACATACACACACACTAACATACATACACACACACACCAACATACATACATATACACCATCATACTACAGGCAGGCATCATTTCAAAAATATTCGATTTGAGTAAATGGGATCTTAAATAGTGCTTTCCCGTCATAAACTCGAATACGAATTTTCGACCCCGTCACAATACTTTTCTCATACATTATATTATGTATATAAGTAAAGTAATAAGTTCATAAAGTTATTTAAAGTGTCTGTTTCAGTTCTGTAAAACATTGAATATTTTTTAAGTGTCTGCTAATCTGAAAATTAGAATTGGTTTTAACAGCATGGAATAAATATTTAAAAATTCCAGCAAGTTTCACATTCAAACCTTACTTTAGTTAAATGAGACGAAGCAGCTACTCAAGTTAAGGCGAAAAAATGTCTGTCAACACATAACTGTGTCACACAATGTCCGTGCACACTGTCAATACTTGAAATTTCTGAGTCAAGTTCACTTGACTCATAAAGAAAAGTGCTGCCAATTCTACAGTAATAAAAAATTAAACAATGACAAAAGTATGAAATAAGGGGAAGCGCATACTAAAGAAATGCTACAAACTCAATTAAAACATAGTAAAATAAATATCCGAATATACACATTTGAATTTACAATTGAATCTTAAAGATGTTTTCTAAATAATGCTTATTTGAAGATATAATTGTAAAGGCTTTCAATGTGTTTCATTTTTTATGAGTTTGGGTCACCATAACCCTCGCTGGACTCCTGTATATGATACAAAGTTCCTATACGATTGTTTGAGGTGATATGTATTAAATTGTTTATAAATATATTATAATTATTACACAAATTGACAAATAATTCAAAAGAGGCTTTGCTCTCCTATTGTATTTTTCTTTTACCTATGTAAATATTATTACTGAAAAACATACGAAATAGACTAAGAACTTACTAGCATCTAACAATAAATGAAGAAAACATCTGATTTCGAAAATTAAATTGCCTAACTACAAACGAAAAGGAAATCTGGCTATCTTGTAAAGTCCTAAAACAATGCTTTCGTATTTTGAAACATAAATTAAATGCTCAACGAATTTACAAACAAAAATATCCTATTCTCAAAACAGTGATGCATCTTACTTAATAAATAAAGGTGTCTGTGCTTGAGTGTGTGTGTCTGTTGTCCGTTTATCTGTGTAGTCTGTAGCGGGAAATCTAAGCGTCGTTTCACGGCAATGAGATTTAGTACACAGGTACTTTAGGACCGATTAATTAATTTAATTTCGAATTAGTTTTTTATTACTTTATGTTTTAGCATTTTCACACAAATCTGTTCCTTAGCCACTGAAATTAATATCATAGTTTCTATCTTGACACTATCGGAAAGATAAAAAAAATTCTCTTTCAAATAAACTTTGAACGGAATCCATACGATTAACAGACGAATTTTCGTGAACTTTTAAAGAATATATACTTTTCGTGTGTTCAAATCGTCTCCGATTTTTAAATTGTGATATACAAAATTTGACTGGCAATACGAATTTTATAATATAACAGCAGCTTTTTTAAATATTAAGCACTGCTCCTAAACAAAAAATGTCCCTAAACACATCCGTTAATTAATTATAATTTTATAAGTTATTTTTGAGTTCTCTTTTGTACATCTGAAATAATCTGGCCGCTCTTCCTTCACCGCTAACCATTACCACCATCCATTAGCACATACATTTAAAAATATTTAGAAATTGAGTGGTACTGGCACATACAGAGCTGCAGTTTGTTCAGGACCCAGGAAACTTCAATTAATTCATTCTAGTTTACAATGTATACTGAACCTTTACATGAACTAACAGCCGGCATACCTGAACTAATATGATTCAGGATAATTCCAAAATCTCGCTAAAGTGTCCTTCCAACTTCAATTTCCAAACATTCTTAAAACCTCCAAGTTGGTGATATTTAGTATAAATTATCCCTAAAATTATATTTTAACATCTGATGATGGTAGTACATGACTTCCCTACATAATGCCGTGATTTCACTTTCTTTCATAACGAAATGATGTAAAAGTTCCACGGTATAATGTTTTAACATGTACATTAACATTTGGCACATTTCTGGATGACAACGTAAAAACTATTTTGAAATACTAAAACTTATATTTCGCGCAAATCTAACTTTGCAATTAGAAATATTGCTAGGATTCGCTAAGCAATATAGTCCATATATTTGAAATTTGGCGATATTTACTTTCATTTGGAACCATTTGCCAAAAAGTACCAAGTTGGCAATAAAACTAAATTAGTTACCATAGATGCCAAATTAGTCGCCAAATATTCCATATGGAAAGTGAACGTATATGGACGATGCATACTAATTTTTAATTTTGTGTTACTCTTTAGATAAATTTATTTAAAAAATTTACAGTAGCTCGAGCACGATTTAAGCTAACATCTAAAGTTTGTGTCATTCGTTTTCTAATGCAAAATTATCTATAACATGATTATTTATTTACCATTATTGAATGTTCTGATTTTCATGATTATATGAATTCATTCGAACATTTGTCAGTGGTGGTGGGGGGTCTTCCGTACGTTCGATCGCGTTAAAAATCAATAGCATTCCAGTATTCACCGATTGTAATAATCTTACCAAAAATATTCGTGAGATATTACTTCCACAGACTCACGGAAAGATTAACTAACATGCATACACACTAACACACACACACACACAGATCACCTCAAGAACGTTCGATTCAAGTTCAAGGATGCTTGAAAAGTGCTCTTCCGTCGAATACCCCAGTTCGAATTTTCGACCCCGTCACAATGCTTTTCTTGTACATTATATTATTTTATGCATGTAGAAAAAATAATACCCTGCCAACCTTGACTAGAAATTTATTTTGTCGCAATGATATTTAGTTTTAAAACTGTAGCAGTTGCTTTCTATTTTCAGTAACAAAATTTAGGGAAAAGGACTACTTGATAATTACATCATTATGATAAGTTATTAATGGGACAAAGAATATTTTTATACTGAATCATTCAGATGACAGAACATTGCCGCTGTTGATAATATTTTCAAATTTAAAATAATGAATTTTCAGCTATTACGCTATGAATTTTGTTCTTTTCAAAGATACAGTACTGATTATTTTTCCTATAATTTCTTGAGTACAGATTTGGTTTTCACCAGAGCGATTCTTGGAGTTATTGTCATTGATAGCTATTTCTCGTGACTCGTGGTCATTAAGGATGCTGTATTTGCTCAGAAACAGTTATTTTGATTGGTTTCTTAGAATTATGAGCCTTTTCAGCATAGTTGTATACGAGTTTCAATTGGTTTTGAAACAATATATCTAATAATCTACTTTAAAATTTTAGTCTTTGGTGTGATAACATCTTCAACGACAGATTTAATATTTTTCAGGCTTCGTGACATTTTATAAATGCAAGGAAAAATGAGAGGCACACATACGTTGTCAGTCTTGTTAAATCGAACATTGCACATGCGCAGACCAAATATATGCATTGGACGTTCAAAAGTTCAATAGATATCGTTACTCAATTCGACAACTGTGACGCAATCAAAAAGTAAATTCAGCAAGATTATCGTAAACGAGTAAATATTTCTGAACTGTAAGATGGCAAATTCTAATAAGCATCCTATGAAAGATTAGCACATGTGCTATTGCTGTTTCCTGTTGCATTCTGAGGAGTGCAACAGGAAATATCGAGAATGATTGACAGGCCTCTTTTAAACAAGCGTCGGCAAACGGCATTGCTACCACATCATTGCCAACTTTTGTCACATCGTAAAACAACCGTTGATAAGCAACGGCATTACTACAGCATCAGCAACTTTCCTCATTGTACAAATCTTAACTTCGTCAATCGACATTAAAAGTTTTTTTTTACATAATACAGCAAATTGACCGAAATTTTAATTCATAAATTTTCAGTTTTTAACAAGACGGTTTATTGAAGGAATTATTTTCCTCAATTTCTCAACGCTGGTCAATTTATACAATTGAACTTACTTCACACACAATTTCAAGATAGACGACGTGGTTGTCGAGTGGTCAAGGCGAGCGTTTCCACAGCAATCGCTCGACCGCCGCGTTGTGGGTTCGAGTCCCACGTAAGGCATGGATGTTTGTGTTGTGGGCGCAGTGTGTTCCGCTCCCCTCTGGTGCACCTGGGCCAACGTCCTAGGACGACTAAATGGTTCACGTTCTGGCCGCTGGCAAAAGACGAATGATGATGAGTCAAGTGCCTGGCCATTTGATAAAAAAAAAATCAATTTCAAGATAGAAACTCTGCGCTAATATTTTTGATAGCTAAGGAACTCATTTATATGAAAATGTTTCAGCATAAAATAACTAAAATCTAATTAGAATTTTAGAAAAATCTCGTCGAGGTCTAGGTACATCATCCGGAGACCTGCAGTACTTTTTAACAAATTTCACCGCTGTCCGATGCTTCAATTTTTCATCCACAGGCGACACACAGAAAGAAACACAAGCATATTTTATAATATGAAATTTAGTCTAGGCCTCATAAGATAAGGTAATAAATACACATTAGTCACATTGCAAGCTTTGTATAAACGTTACAAAATAAATGATAAAGGTTTGCTGTATGTTGTTATCTGATAAGATAGTTTTGTTAAGCTATATATAATTGTGGACATTTAGTGACATTTTTAACTACTCTCATACAGATCGCAAAAGTTTAACGAATTGCAAAAATTATTTGCCATTGCGAGAATACTATTATCTTAATCGGGTAATGTATTCAGTTTAGTGTTATTTGTATTTCTTTACAAAGGTTAAATATATTCATTGAATAATTTGAAAAATTTTCAACGGTACCTTCATATTTCAAGAGAGGATCTATCTCTATCATATATGATGGTTTTAAAGTTTTATGTTATCCATCCTGTGCCCTGACGTTATTACGTATAATTTTTAACACTTCCCAACATAATTGAAAAGTATTTATGACTTTGGTCATTCATTCTGTCTGTCTGTCTGGTCATTCATTCTGTCTGTCTGCCTGTCTGTCTGTCTGTCCATTTGCACGATAACTGCGAACGACAAAACGTAAAAATGACTTTATCAAAATGAAATTTTAGTATGTCGTTGAGATGGTCTGTGGGACCTATGGGAATGTAAATGAATAATATCACTCAATTAGTTTTGGATTGAACCCTGGTTGAAAAAGTGAAATACATTGAACCCTATGGGACCTAATTTTTTAAACATTTTTAAGCGAATTTAAAATTCACAAATTGCTTCGAAAATTTGAGGATATATTCAAATTATCCCATAAAATATATAAAAAAAAATTCAGCAAAATATGTTCGGTAGTTTTTTAAATAAAAATTAAAATAATAATTACAACCATATTATATGAAGAGATCACGTGACCCACTTCAAAATAAAATATGACAATTTTTTTTCCAAGTGTAAAATCGTGATTTTTAAAGTTCTTTTAAATTTATATTTAGTGTTGCATTCGTCCTAAAACCACTTTATTTTTACGTATTTTCTGTGCATCTATATTCTGTGCTAACGCAAATACAATAATTTTTAGTTTAAATTATCATCAAACTTTGATTATTTCTACAACGAAGCCTAATTTTAATGGATGCAGAATGTAAACAAGTGATTGTAAGATGAGTTGTATAAGAATAGCTGAATTTTTTTAACACAAAATCATTTAGCTCTGGAGTCTGGAATAAAAGTGATATGAATGAAACATTCATTGACTTTACATAGAGAAGCAGACGATTTTATAGCAGACTTTTCGATGAAGTTTTAAGCATAGAGTTAAATTACTTTTACCTCCATGGTTTTAAGTTTTTAAGTAAAATAAATTATTGTAGTATTGTGATGATTGAAAGGAATGGAATAAAAATGTATGAATGAAATATTTACCGATTTTACATAGAGAGCCAGGCGATTTATATTTCAATGACGTCATCTGAATAAAGCTCATGTTTTTCGATGAAGTTTTAAGTTTTCAAATATAATAAATTATAATTATTGTAGTACTGTGATAATTTAGAATATATTAGCTCTGAATCTATTGCATTTTTAGAGATGTTTAAATAAAATTGCATTTCAGTCGGAAAGTGTTTCACAATCAATGCTTTATGCATGATTGATTTTTCTTGTCTTTTTATGACATTGGGTTGGTCCGATCCAGAAATTTCAGCAGATAGTAAAACTTCTGTAATGCATTTTTCTAAATTTCAAATCTAAGACATTACGAAAGAACAAACGTGAAATGAATCGCTGTTTCATTCTTGAAGTTTGGAATTGTATCACAACGTAAAATGCAAAGCAAATAAAAATAGGTAAGCATGCGTACGTTTCGGAAAGCATTACATTTCTTTCTTCGCTGCAAGCTAAATACCCAAATGGGCGCAAAATTATGCAGCTAAACAGAAAATGGCTAAATGGCAGAGCCCAATATACTAGCGCTACCTAGTTTGACAAAAGGGAATTGAAACGTGAAAAAAATAGAAAACCAAGAAAATATGAGTTTTAGAAGCAAACAAGAAAAAATGAATAATTTTCAATTATTTGCAATTTTACTTTCCTGTGGTCATACTAAAAGGCGCTTCTATATTGGGCTCTGTTTTGGCTGTTTTCTGTTTGTCCGATCTCGTAGGGTGCTCATTTGTTACACTGACGAAGGGGGGTGCAATGATTTCCGAAACGTACGTACGCTTACTTATCTTTATTCGCGCTGCATTTTACAATATGATCCAGATCATTATTGATCATGCATAACGTCACGTATTTTACTTGTTCTTTAAGCCATTCAAGGTCAAAGAACGATACTAACGAAGGGACACAAGCAATTATATAAGATGTTCAATAGAACACTATAACATTTCTATTATATGTGCAATTGTTCACTTTGCGATTCTTATTAAAGGGAGATTCTACCGTCGTGAAAGTGATTGATTGCCATATTTATAAGTATATACTTTTAACTTTGTCTGATATTTATCACAGGAAATTATGTGTTCCATCCGGCTGATCGAACAAAAGTGATTGTGTTTCGTTCCGACCATTCAAATGCCAGATCTGGATATATTCTAAGAATTCGGCAAAGTAGAATCTGTCCTGCCTCAGTACCATCTTTATTACCAGGTATATTATTTTATTCACTTTTTTTATATAATTCGATGTACAATAAACAATTTAGTGATGAAAAAATTTAGTGCTTAAAAAATTAATATCTGAATCTGTTCATAATTTTTAATTTATTGAAAGTGTATTACACTCGTATCGAAAATGAACAACTAACTGAACAAATGTGCATAGCCAATGTTGACCCGAAAGTTCATAAAACTTGAAAATATTATCGATGTAATTTCAGAATATATAAAATGTTTTAAATGCTGGTCCAATAATAGTTTAATATTGGTAATATATTAGTGGCAAAATGTATTCATGCCAATGCTGTCACAATGTTGAGTTATCATAATCAGTATAAGCACTAAAATCACAATACAAAAATAGTGTTTTCTTCCTTAAAATATTTTCATTCAAACCTTTTGCAAAAATTATATTGGTTATTGGAACTATGTCACGGGGGGGGGACCATATTTTTACTTTCCTTATATACATAATGTATAAGGAAAGTATTATGACGGGGTCAAAAATTCGAATTCGAGTTTTCGACAGGAGAGCACGTTTCAAGCATGCCTGATCATTAATCAAACATTTTTGAAGTGATGTGTGTGTGTGTGTGTGTGAGAGAGAGAGTCTGTGAAGACGGTAACTGACGAACAAATGGACCGATTCGAACGAAATTTGGTACAAAATTCCCAATCCGTACGTAATATCATACGATAAATTTGGTGACATCATTCTCATAGATGTAGCTTGTTACATTCATAAAAAAAGATACTTTGAATAATACTTTTGTATTTGAACGCCAATAGTCTTTTATCTGCTGTAAGAATAACTTATTTCTTCGTCCATAACGCTTGACGAGATTTTGGCGACGAATTTGGTGGAATGTCGCCAACTTGGCGACTTTTTTAAATGTTGCTAAATTAGCGAAAAACTCGCCAAACGTATAAAAATGGCGCTAAATCAATGACGACTCATTGATGATGACGACATAGAAAATGACGACTCATTGACAAAAATTAAATATCTTGGAAAGAATATAAATAACTACTATAAAAATAATCTATATTTTTTTACTGTAAAAGTAGTAAATTCATTGCATTATATAAGGAAAGTCATGTGCTGCCCACATCAGATTTTTTTTTGTATTTTTTCACAAGTATGGATGTATGTAACAAGCCACTTTAAATGCAACGGATTAATTTAATCAAACCAATGTAATAACAGGCATAAGATGCTAAGGACGAATCAGTGGAAAAGTGTTTTGTTATAAGACTCCTCAAAAGGGAAGACGTGAATAATTATGTGTGTCTTCAGATAGCAAGAGAAAGAGGTAAAATTTGATTTCTACCAGGATGTGTATTTAGAGAGAAAGCTAGAGTGCTTGAAATGCATCGGTCGATACTCTGAGATGTACAAAGTGGGACGTTACCTCAGCAGAAGGACAGTGTTTCTATTTGTTATGCATGTCTCCTGAGGGAGTAATCCAGTATAACTTACTGATTTGAATAAAGGTTGCATTGTTACTTACCGAAATATGCTCCTCATCATTGTCGTGTCGGTTTGTATTTGATTACGTATTAGTGGCATGCGTTACATGAGTCAATCAAAAATTAGCTGCATTCCACTATCTTGAGCCAGCTGTGATTCGCCTTGATGGTGACCCGCTATATCTGTATTTATAGAGACATACTGAACATTGCAATAATATACCCCTCTCAGATGACGGTAATGTGAAATCTCTGTTTGATATATCAGCTCTTCACTGCCTAGAAAGGTAATTTCATCACTTGTTTTGACGAATTATTAAACCGTGGATGTCCGAGATTTTAACTCTAGATTTTTATTACCTGTAAATGAGTTTAAATATGATTGATAAGTATTTCGTCTGTATTAAAATTGTGTTAATGAAATTTATGGGTATCTAAATGTCATGTATGTATATATTTATACATAAGTATAATCCAGATGTGTTAATAAAAATTTGGTCAAATTTAAATTAAGATAATATAAAAAAGTCTTGACACTTTAACTCAAACTACTTAGCTTCATCGAGAGCCTTTGTATTACATGCACCGCCAAAATGATAACCTCTAAGGTAAGTGTTGTTAGATATCATATATGTATTAAGTACCTCATGACATGATGCTCCATTAAATGAAATTACATTTTTTTCTTTTATTTGTTTTTCAATCTTTATATATTTTCTTTAAATAGTCAATGAAATAAAGGCTTTTTTTAATGTTATAATAAAATATTTAAAACAATATCAAATGATAGCATACAGTATTTCTTCGTTATATCACAATTTTTTATATTGACATATTGCTGTATCGCGATTTACTTACGTTTCCAAAACGAAACTCACAGTTCTCGAAAGCGAATTCAAACAAATTTAAATCTAAACATTTTTTGTAAATTTCATATTCTTTTTCGTATAAAAAACAGGTTAAATATTTTTAACGCAGTAAATATCATTTATTGTTCTGCAGGGAAAACTAAGGTCAATTTGAGTTATTTGATGTAAATATGCAAAGTTTTTTTAACTATATTTATAAGCAGTTAAGTGTGCCTTGAAAATTCAAAAGTTATTTGAAAGATCAAAAAATTTTAAATATCGGACAAGCCTTTGATAATTATTGAAAAAATGTAGAATATATTGATAATATCTGAATATGTAGATTTTTGTTATTAATTTTCAATTTATGTTGATATTGTTTAAATCGATAATTCAATTTATATGTGATGGTTTACATAAAAAGAATCCATTCGTAGAAAATTTAAATATTGAGTTTCGAGTACAGGTTTCAGGCTGATACTAAAAAAAACTGCAAATCTTTGCGATAATTATAACTCATTTTACAAATTTTGCATTATTAATCAAACTAGAACATTAAAACAAGGAAAAACAGCTTGATAGCAGGGTTGTCTAGTTTAAACCCACATTGGTTAAACCATGGTTTAAACCATGTTTTTAAATTATTTTCCTTTTGTTTAAACCATAGTTTTGTTTAGCATAAAAATGTACCTGTTATTTCCAACTCTGGTTGGTAAGAAAAAATTTATTTCTCAGAAATGGATAGACGCGGGGTATAATAAAAAAGTTATATTTGAGGAAAGTACAGCTACCTAAATCCACTGAAAACTCAAAAGAGTACAGTTATCGGTGCAATGGTTATATACCGTTGAAACCCAGACCGTCCGACCTACCAGAAAGGTGTAAGGTAACTGTTTGGACGGTCGGTGGTTATATACCGTGTTACTCCAGAAGTAACAAGGCCATTTTCTTGTAAACCATCACATATAAATAAGTTGGTATCACGTCTGATTTCAATAGCAAAAAGATCAAGCACACAACTTTGATAGAAGGTCTTTATAACACTTCTTATAAGACGTACAAAAATGATAATGATATATATCATTTTTGTACGTCTTATAAGAAGTGTAATAAAAACCTTCTATCAACGTTGTGTGCTAGATCTTTTTGCCATCACATATAGTTTCTTGCATATATAGCCGTGATTAAAATGTCGAAAATGTGGGTAACTTTTTTATTATACCCCGCGTCTATCCATTTCTGAGAAATAAATTTTTTCTTACCAACCAGAGTTGGAAATAACAGGTACATTTTTATGCTAAACAAAACTATGGTTTAAACAAAAGGAAAATAATTTAAAAACATGGTTTAAACCATGGTTTAACCAATGTGGGTTTAAACTAGCCAACCCTGCTATCAAGCTGCTTTTCCTTGTTTTAATGTTCTAGTTTGACAAATGGGCTTTTTTTTTACAGCGTTGGATTTCGTTATCCAATATAAATCCTATATAGAACTAATGTAATTTTTTGATTAAACGGAAATCTATTACACATGTATTTACAAAAACCATTCTTCTTATTTTTAGCATCACCTGTTGGTCCAGGAAGTCCAATTCCACCATCAGCACCACATGATTCTGGTTCTACTACCTGCGAAACATCGTACTTCTCTATACCTCGTGGCTCGTTCAGAAGTCCTCGGTTCCCAAGCGGTTACCCAGCAACACACTGCCTTTACACGTTCGTTCAATTACGAGGGTTCTGCAGTTTGAGACTCTTCTTTAGAGATTTCGACCTTTTATCAGCAGCTGAGTGCATTGTTGATTATATGGAACTCGATGGAAGAAGATACTGCGACGGTCAACTCTCCCAGCTGACACGTACGTAGTTTATTCATTACTTTAGCCTAATAATATTATTAAAAATAGCAATTGTTATCATTTTCACAGCTTTATGTGGCATGCTGTTTTATTGTGTGAAAGCCTAAAGTTTAAATATAGTCTTAATGCATGTAATTTAAGGGGTATCAGGAGTCTTAAAGGTCCATAAACAGAGTGAATTTCCGCGCATCTCTTTTCATTTTGTACCTTTTCTCCTACACATTAATTATACCTATATTTTATGGCTAATAAATGAATACTTGTGGCAAATATGACAATTTTTCCAATAAGGTTAATCTGATAATAATATTTTTTAAAAATTGCATAATTTTCATGAATTTATTAAAATTTTATTTTCATACATGTTGTTTGCGCGCAGGATTGCAACAAAACTATCGCTTCTAGAAACAAAAATATTGCTGATTATTATGCAAATGTATCCATTCAAAAAGTTATACCTCAAAATAAAAGCATTAATTAAAAGCAAGTTTTCAAAAATTAAATCTAAAATTTAATTGAATTTAATTATGCTTGTCAACAGCATGTTCAACAGCTTCGTTGTAACAGCTGTAACGCTGTTAGAGGTGATCATATGACGTATTAAACTATCGTATACCTCTGCATCGAACAGTGTAAATATTGAATGCCTGTAACTTGTTCTGTAACCAAGAAATAATATCTTTACTTTCCATTATAGTGATAAAATTCCCTTACTTTCGCTGCAACCTGTAACAATAAATCTCTATCAAATTTCTTTCTATTTTCGTATTTATAATGCAAGTTACGAATAGTTCATATTATTATTTTAATTAAGCATTAGTGTATTCATGGCGCTTCCATAAAATCTTTGCATATTTCATTTGACTTAAAAGTATCAAATATCTTTTCATCTAAATATTTGAGAATCACTTCTCAGTTTTGGTATCATTTTAGGCAGCAGCTATAATTTACTCATAAATTAGTTTTATGATGTAATATTGCAATTATTCTAGAACAGGGGTCGGCAACCTGCGGCTCGCGAGCCGCATGCGGCTCTTTTGATGTAAAGTTGCGGCTCTCCAGTTCCATTCGAAAAAATTAATAATTTATTATCAAAACCCTTAAAAAATAAGATAATATATTTTTAAGTACCTAATTTCTCAATAGCTTCTATTTTCATAATCGTTAATTACAAATCACTACGCTTAACATAACCGTAATGAGATAAGTTTGAACTATTGTTTTGTTCTTTGAGATGAGACTCCGTGACCATGTTTATCTTTCAGCCAATTGCATTCCATTTCCGTCTCACCCAAACAGCCACCGTCTAGACTCTAGACGTGTTGTCAGTCAGTCATCCTCGGATATCGCGGTGGACGTTACGTTGCATGTGTGTTAATTTAATCGCTTGCGGTTTTTGCGTGTCTATTCGCTTGTTGTTTCAAGAAGAATACGATTTAGAAGCGAATTATCTTCTCAAAGGTATGTACGCGTATAATATAATAAAATCAGTAACAGAATTGGATTACATATCTGAGGATCGTCTTAACGAAGTAATAATGGTAAATAAATTGTTTGCCGTTTTAGGTAGCTAAGTAAAATTTTAAAAAATCATTTTTTCGGCTCTGCCGCCAGCATGGCATCTGGTAAAAGAAAGAGAAGAACTGAAGAAGAAAACCGAGAATTCAATCAGGATTGGACGGAGTCGTTTGCATTCATATGCAACACAGATGGCCTTCCGACTTGTCTCATTTGCCACGAAAAACTCGCACACAATAAGAAGTCAAATTTAGAGAGACACTTCACTACAAAACATACCCAGTTTGCTGGTAAATATCCAGCCGGTGACGAACGAAAAAAAGCTGTTGAAGAGCTCCAAAAAAACAACAACAGTCAAGTTCCATGCTAAGTAACTGGGCGCAATCCTCCAATAATATAAATCTGGCAAGTTTTGCAGTATCATTAGAAATTGGAAAAAGAGGAAAACCATTCACAGATGGTGAGTACGTCAAAGATTGTTTTATACGTGCATCTGAAGAACTGTTTCGTGATTTTATAAACAAAGCATAAATCATGAAAAAAATCAAAGATTTGCCATTATCTGCTAAAACAGTACAAGATAGAACTGTTAAAATGTCTTCAAATGTAACACATATGCAAGTGGAAGACATTCAACTGGCTTCTGCCTTATCACTTGCTATAGATGAGTCTTGCGACATAAAAGACACGGCACAAGTTACCCTTTTCGGAAGGTATATGTCATCCCAAGGTCCAAAAGAAGAACTGCTAGGATTGCTACCGCTCTTAGGGCAAACTCGTGGAGAAGATATAGCAAATGCTGTGCAAAAATGCCTGGAAGACAATGGAATCAATATAAATAAAATCGTTTCTATAGCAACTGATTGAGCCAGAAGTATGGCAGGAATACATATAGAGGGGTAACATCAATTCTTCAGAAAAAAAAATAAACCACGAAATTCTAACGTTTCACTGCATAATTCATCAAGAAGCGCTTTGTGCCCAAACATTTCTGGCCGAAATAGTTGAGGTCATGAACTTGGTAATTAAGGTTATTAACAGCATCTTGGCAAAAGCACTCTACCATCGCCAGTTTAAAAATTTCCTTGGAGAAATAGATAGCCAGTTTTCTGACCTACTTTTGCACAATAAAGTGCGATGGCTTTCCAGAGGTAACGTATTGCAACGTTTTGCTTTGTGCTTGAGTGAAATAAAAACATTCCTCAATGAAAAAAGCATTGACCATCCCGAATTGGAAGAAGACAAATAGCTGCAAAAATTCAACTTCATGGTAGATACCACAAGGAAACTAAATTAACTAAATCTAAAACTGCAAGGAAAGGGCAACCCATCCTACGCCTTGATTGAAGAAGCAGTTTGTTTCGAAAAAAAATTACTTCTTTTCGTTGAAGACATGGAGAGCGGTAAATTACTTCATTTTAAAAATCTGAAGCAATATCGCGATGAGACCAATACAACTATTGACGCGAATTACTTCAGCATAGCTTTAAAAAACATGAAGGATGGATTCGCTGAGAGATTCGAGCAATTCAAAACAAACAAAAGTACTCTCGCGTTCATAGTAAATCCTCTCAACACAAATACAAATGAGATCAACATTGAGCCATTTGGAATTGATGCTGGATCGCTCCAAATGCAATTGCCAGATTTGAAAACCAAAGACTTGTGGAGTGGCAAGTTCACAGAACTCAAGAGCAAGTTGGAAGAGTTGGAGGTCCAGAAATGCATGCACATCGCGCAGCACAAGTGGACAGCTCTAAAAGAAATTCCGCGAGTTGAGGCCCTCATATTCGGCGCATGGAATAGTCTTCCAGAATGCTACAGTGAGGTGAAGAAGTTGGCATATGGAGTGCTGATGATCTTCGGGTCCACATATTCGTGCGAGCAAG
This sequence comes from Amaurobius ferox, assembly GCA_951213105.1. Classification (NCBI taxonomy): domain Eukaryota; kingdom Metazoa; phylum Arthropoda; class Arachnida; order Araneae; family Amaurobiidae; genus Amaurobius; species Amaurobius ferox. Next base: position 42,325,933 of record OX578137.1, on the reverse strand, counting down.
CGTTCTCTTGCATGAATATAATAAAAAGTGAAGTTAGAAGTCAACTAACAAATGAAAATCTAGAGTCGTGCTTGAAACTTAAAATAACAAGTTATAAGCCAGATTTAATCAAACTTTCAAAAGGCATGCAAAGTCAAAGCTCCCATTGATGTAACCATCTATATTTGTGTTTTTATATGAATAAATATTATTCCGTATTTAAAGCCGTTTATTTTAAATCAAAAATCAAATATGTATAGGTAAATACTATAATATTGAAACGAAAATTTTTAGTGGCTTTTTAAAAACTGGGAAATTTTATAAATTGTAACTTTTGGCTCTTCCGTTTCAATAGGTTGCCGACCCCTGTTCTAGAAATAGCTATTCCGTCAGATTGGTGAATGTTAAGGGATAAATAAAGAAAAATATAGAAATTATTAAACATAAAATTAAAATGAGTTAAAAATTCTGATGCACAGATAAACGATAGTTCGATAATAGTGTAAAATTAATCTTAGTATAAGCTTTGAATTTGACCTATAATTCGAGATAATCTTAATAAATCAATCAAATCAATCAATTTCGAGAAATATGTATCTTAGTGGTGAAATACCCTGCATTTTAGAGCCACTATATCTTTTCTTAAATGTCATTCAAAATGCAAGACAAGGTTCTTGATCCAAAGATGTTCCAAAAACTGTAAATTGTGTAAACATCTTAAGTCTATAGTATTTGCAGTCTTTTAAGTTATAAATACCAATTTCTATTACAGGTGAAGTCTTTTTTCCCTGGAGTGATTCATCCACTTTGAATGTCATGTTTCATTCTGACCGCGGTAGCTTCATTCACAGAGGGTACCATGTTGACTTTGAGCAAATTCCTTGCAGAAGGCAGGGCCGCCAACATAGAGAAGAACTTGAATTGGCTGTGACACCTCAAAATGTTACTGCCAGGTCGGCATCTCCTTCTTCTTGGACGTCTTCGGATTCGGACGAGGACTGGGATGACACTAAAACTACACCTAAAAACTCAACTGTAGAATACTCGGTGTGATCTAACAGAAATGGATGAAATGGTCCCATATTGCGATAGTGACTCTTGATGATCTATGACGTCTTGTGTTTGAGCACGGTTATCTTGTACAACGTACGTACAGTTAGCACCTAATATACGTTAAAAATGCATCCTTCAAGATAAAAACTCTGAGATGGTATATTTTCGAGGATGCATAAGTTATGAATGCAAAGGATTTTGTCGAGTTATTTAAATATGAAGATTATGGATAATTTACAGAATGGCAAAATATTTTGTCACTTGAATAATTACGTGTTTTTATACCATACTTTAAACTGCCTCCAAAATGGTGAAAAATGTTCTTAAAAATGTGGTTATCTTTTTGTAATAAATTTTGTATTTTTGTCGATAACTGTTACAGTTTCATTGGGAGCATGTTTCTTTCAACCTCTAAATTGATTTTTTTGGCATTAAAAAGTTTTTGATAGGTGCAGAAGAGCTGCAGAAATTGTGAAAAAAGGTATATCATCAGCCACTGCAGGATGATGCATTTGAGATGTTTTCCATATATCTGTATATACAGCCATTTTCTTTATCAAATATTAAACAATTTGAATGTGTCATAATTCTTAAATGTTTAACACGTTGTGTTTTTGTTCTGTCTACCATTCAGGCGGCGATCACTCGCCAAAGTGTTTGGTCATAGAGTAAGTATAAACAGAAAATAACACACAGGTCGGGGTGACGATTATATTTCACTGTCCGTTTCGGCTATGCGAATGGCGCAAAAACATTCGGGAGCAATACAGCAAGAAAGTTAACCAAACAGGTCGTCAGTATGTCGAAAGCCCAGACCATCCGACTCGTCCTAGAACTTAGAGCAAGCACTTCGATGGATGGCCGGAGGTCGTCAGTATGTGGAAAACCAAACCCCATCTTTGCTTAGAATGTTTTAATAAACTCCATTAAAATTATAACATTTATTTTTTAACCTTGATACTGCCTGTCCCACGGACAGACTTCACCCAAACGAAAAGTCCACTGTCAGTCCCCACGGACTGGCGCCGCTTTTAACGTGTTAATAATATTTTTTCTATAAATACTCCACTTATTTTCTTAAATCTACAAATATCTATCGGCGTATTATTGAATTCACCATGTCTCTTCCTGTCTAGGTTGGTCGGTATAATGAAGGAAGGATTAACTTAACGAACATCTATCTCACTATAAATCTTTCCACTTTCTTCGTTCGATTTCTTAACCTTTGAGTCTTTTATGTGTCGTTTTAACCTATTTTTTGTCGTGTGGACCTCATTTATTTTTGTTCAGACCACTCTTGTCGAGATATTCCTGTTGTATTTTGGCGCACGCCAATCTTGTGTGTTACTTCTCGTTCTGAATTGCCTGGACTATTCCTCATTCTGCTTTCAGATTGGCAGTCTCTCTCAAGTGAGCTCTTTATCGATGTCTTGGGTATATACCCCTCCCCCCCTTTCTGTTTCTTCTATTTGATCCCATTTTTCTTTTGGACTTCGGGTTCATTGCTTTTCTTGCACTGACGAAAGGGACACAGCGTATTCTCGAAACAGCTGTATGCTGCACTATTGTGTTACCTGTGCTTATATACGTTACTCAAGTTTTTATCATGAAATACGCGTCGTTGTTAAGGACATTATACGCTCGAAACTCGCTTTGCTTTAATAAATCATAAATTCGTGTTGTGAAAAACTAATTATATATAAAATTTAGAAAATTTGTGTAAATTATATTAATTCTAGGAGAGAGCTTTCACTTCAAATAATAGCATCCATGGACCAGTTCCGCACTTTTTACAAGCTCGTCAAAATTTAATATATATTCCATGGAATTTTCATTTTTTCAAATTTCATGTTCATTACAGCATGCAAATCCGGCCCATGAATGCTGTTATCTGCATTCAGAGCGCGATTCAAGATTTCTAAACACGCTTTTTAAGCGGGCTCCTGAGTATATATGAGTAATACTAAGAATTTAATTAAGGGGATATTTTTAGCATGAGGGTATTTACTTTTACGTTTTCTCTCTTTAATCATTCTTAAGCAATTTAAAAAGTTTACGAAAATGTGAACCGGTAATCTAATTTAAAATGCTAAACTGTTAAAGAGAATGCTGAAAGCTGTTAAAGAGAATGCTGAAAACTATTAAAGAAAATGCTAGAATGCTAAAGTGTTAAAGAGAAATGGAAGCCAAGCGTCACCTAAAAATCTTGAAAAATATGGGTGTTTCAAGACCCTCTTGTTTGTTCGGAGTACGAATCTAACGCTTAATGGTAAATCCGCCACTGTTTCAAATAACCGAAACCTCCCCCCCCCCCCCAAAAAAAAAAACTAAACATAACCATACTGCTTTTCAGTACAAAACGTTCACTGCTAAATTCTTATACATTTACAATAGCCAACACCCTCAATTTGAAAAACCGTATATAAAGTAAAATTGTACTCTTGTAAGAAAACTTAGAAAACCCACCAAAATGAAATATGGCTAGGTATAAATCGGAAATGCAAGTCTTCCGTTATAGTCAAATTTAACGTTGGCACGCCACATCATGCAGACTGATGTGCACGGAAAAACCGCATTTATTAAAAATAATAAGTAATTTATTTGGTTTAAGGAAGTGGTAGCTGATCGTAAATGCCAAAATATAACGATGATGAATTACCGAAGATTGACTTTATGAAAGTCTCATACATCTGTCTGATATAAACGGTTTGTAAGGTGTTTTATCATATGCGTCTAAAAATCCGCCGCCTTTATTCGAGCGGTTTTGCAACGAAATGTGTATCATTGCAGGTATTGTGTTGTTGTTGTTGTTGAGACCCAGACCGTCCGACCTACCAGAAAAGTGTAAAGTAACTGCTTGGACGGTCGGGAAGTGCCACCCAATTTAGACCGGAACCCAGTGGGGGAGGCATCCACAGGGACTGTGTCACATATATATGTTTTGTATCAGATTTTAAATGAATTAACACGCGTGCTTCGTTGTGAATAGTGTGATAGTCTAGAGTGATAGTCTGGCGAGACATGTTCTATGACAAACAACACTCTCCTTTCGTACTATTATATGATATAATTTGGCAGCTTACATACAAGACAGCCTATGGTTATTTGTTTGCCTTTGCCGTTGCATCTTCTGAGAGCTATTTTTAGCATAATAACGCCCAGAGACAGTTAGCTATCGTCTCTCTAAAGTTCCTATGAAGTATTGATATCTTCTCATGACCAACTAGAGTTCCAGAACGCTCACCAATCAAGCATACATTGGATTTGCCGAGACGACCGTTGATTGATCATGAAAAGTATATATATACATATATATATATGGTTCAACCTAGAAATTACAGAACATCTAACAGAATCTTCCAGAGGGCAACAAAACTGTTATTAGACTCCACGCAGTACAATATAGTGACTTGTATAGTCGATAGAGGAGAATTTTCTACGTATAAACATGTAACAGTTATGTTGTCACTACTCAGTCATAAAGAGTCTTTTACAAATGAAAATGTAGGGTGCGACAGCTCAGTGGTTAGTGAGCAGAGATTGCACTCAGACGACCTGAGTTCGATTCACACCTCTTCCAAAACTGTCGCCGTGTTCACGCGGAGTGTATTCACGTTACATATGTGGGTGCGTAAGTCCTTCCGAGAGGTTGGTGGTAGGGGAAGGAGAGCACGGTCCCAGTGGATGCCTCCCACACTGGGTTCCGGTCTGAATTGGGTGGCACTTCCCGGCCGACCAAACAGATACCTTACACGTTTGGGTATGTCTGAGGGTCTGTATCGAAGAAGAAGAAGAAATGAATATGTAACCATTTCTTTATCTTTACATACTCACTGCGTACGCGAAGTCTCACAGCGATGGGATATTTATTTCTGGATTAGTTAATTATGTCACAATGTACACGAAACTATCATATACACATTTTTTGGTATTTTCAGCTACTAACACTCCGGATACCGTGTTCAATATAAACTGCATCTTTGAAAAATATAGAGCTTACTTTGCTTTGAAATAATTAAAATCTGGTAAAGGAAGCACATGAATTTTCCTACATAGTGCAATGACTTTATTTCTTTCACAGCAAAAAAAAAATAGTGTACAAGATCCACGGCTCAATGATTTTTGTCATTGAATTAACGTCATGTAAATTGAAATTTGACGCGTTTGGTAACTTATTAATCGAAATGGGGTTACTTATTCATACTCACGTACAAAATGCTCATCATAATGCAAATGACGTTTAATCATTACCCCGTGAAATAAATTACTATGAGCAAATTCTTGGGCTTCAAAATTCAAAACTATTTTAATGAAAAGTGAATATATCATCTGATGGTGCTTACTACATTTTAATTTTATATAATTCTTTAATAAATTTATATGAAAAACGTGCAGTACCTCGAGAACGGTTTATGTTAACGTTCTAAAATCTGTGTCATTCGTTTTGAAATGAAACAATACGTATGAAGATTTTAACATTTTCACTCAAAACACTGTAAATTTAATTAGGAACAGGCAAGCCTACGAAATTTAGCAATATCTAATCAAGAAAAACAGCAACCGGTTTTGGAAAATGAAAAAGGTACCTTCGTCAGAAAATGAAATAACAGAGAATTTACAAATAAAGGAAAACTGAAACTACACCAGTTCCAGAAACTAAATAGGTCAGATCAATCAGAAAGAGAAGATCAACAAATAACGAATTAATGAAAACGTTATGGGCATTGGATGACGGCGATATGACGGTGTAAAATCCCCATAGCTGTGGACATAGCATATATGTAATAGCTGGTGTAGTGGAATGGAAAGCATGAAAACGGAACTTTAATTTAAAAATGTCACTAAATTGACAGAGCTCTTCTGTTAAAGAACATCAGAACATTTAAAACTCTACTCAGTTTTGTGGAGTAAGTACTACCTCTTCTGCCTCTGAAATATTTTTTCATAGAAGGTGCTGGAACCTTCCAAATAAATACATACCCAGCCAGTCAGTTCTGTGGAATAAGTACTAACTTTTCAGATTCTGAAATATTTTCTTATACAAAGTACTGAAGGCTTTCGAAATACATACCCAGCAAATATGACTCTTCTCAATACGGTGAAGTAACCATTACCTTTTCCGCTTCTGAAATCACTGCTTATACAAAGTACTGAAATGCACCATACCCAGCCGGTATGAATCTTTTGAATATCGTAGTGTAAGTATTTACTCTTTAGCATCTGAAATCCATTCTTATATAAGTTCTGAAACTTCTCAAAGAAATATACCCAGCCAGTATGGCTAAATCAGTAGGACTCTATGAAATACTATGGAGTAAGTGTTATCTCTTCAGCTTCTGAAATCACACAAAGTAGTGAAACCGCTCAATGAAATGCACCACACCCAATCAGTATGTTACCTTATACCTTTCTGGTAGGTTGCAGGTCTGGGAAAAGTCAGTATGACTTTTCTTAATACCGTGGAGTAAGTATTAACTCTTCAACTTCTAAAATTCATTTTTATACAAGTACTGAAACCTCTTGATGAAATAAATATACCCAGCCAGTATGACTGAATCAGTGTAACTCTACGCAATACTATGAAATAAGTATTATTTCTTTATCTTCTGAAATCATACAAAGTACTGAAAACGGCCAATGAAATATAGCACACCTAGTCAGTATGGCTCCTCTCAATACAGTGGAGTAAGTATTACCTCTTTAGCTTTTTATACAAATACTCAAATTCCTCAATAAAATGCATACCAAGTCAGTATAGCTGAACCAGTATGACTCTAAAAATGTCATGGAATAATTATTATCTCTTTAGCTTTCGAAATCACTTCTTGTACAAAGTACTGAAACCGCCCAATTAAATACACAACCAGTATGATTTTACTCAATGCTGTGGAGAAAATATTACCTCATCAACTTCCGAAACCACTTCTTATGCAAAATACTGATACCTCCCAATAAAATACACCACACCCGCCAGTATAACTTCCTTTCAGCACATTTCCCGTTCGGAAAGGTCAGGGACAAATTTTTGTCTACTTTAAACTGCCAACACCGAAAATAGAAGTACTGTGTTCCGTGTAAAATTGAACTTTTGAAGTAAAACAGAGCAAGCCTACCACAATGAAGCATGGCTTAGAAATAAATCAAAAAGGCAAATCTTCTTTCAGTGTTATGGTAAAATTAATGCTGACACGCGAAGGTTTGCAGACGCACGTGCACGGAACAAAGTATTGATTTAAAAGGTATGTAATTTATTTGAGCTTTTTGAGAGTAGTGGCTGATCACAAAGGGTAAAATATAGCGACAACGCAGTAAAAAGATTACTCTTCTAAATGCTACATATAGGGTGTTCCAGCATAGTTGACTTTCTTTTTCGTATCAATTGGTTTTAGACACATATTCCAACTTGAAAGTTTGTTTAAATTAAATACAGAATTCTTTCATATAAGTTTTTTACCGGTTGGTGGTATTTTCTAAAAAAATACGGGGTCTAGCTTTTCATAGTGTCCCCTAAGAAAAATTTTCAATTAGAAAAAAATTGTGATATACAGAAACTAATCCAAAGGGAAAATATGAAAATATACCATTAGATTCATGAATATATTTACAATAGAAATAACTTAAAAAACTACCAATATAGGGAAAAATTGAAATTATATTTTCCCTCGGTTTGGCGATTTTCGCATGAAACGTATTTGCTCAATTTTATTTGCTGCTGACTCTGTATTTGTAGGCGGAAAATTCCCGAATTTTTAATAAGCAATAATAGCTCGTCGAATATTATAGATAATAATTCCACAGAGTTATCAAGACATTTTTAATTGAACTTTTCTTTGCTTAAGGGACCTTATAAAAATTTAGATCCCCAATTTTTCTAAAAATAACTTCCACCGAAATAAATACAGGAAAAAATTTAACAAACTTTTAACAAACATTGCAGGTATGTGTCTGAAACTAATTGCGAAGTATGTAAAGCAAGGTCACCCATGCTAAAACACCATGTAAATCTAACATAATACGTTTTTAAAAATTTCTTTTATATGAAATTAGATATTAGAACCCTTTATATTGAAGAAACCGCTTGTAATGAAATTTGTATCAGCTTTATTGTTATGTTGTAGATTTAACGCATATTTAAAAGTATCAAAAGTGTTCCGGTTTGAAATTATTTTTTATCTACCAGAAATTTTGGGATTCGATTGTGAACGTAAATATAGACATATAAACGTTCCAAAAATAATAAATTTACTATATAAATAATATATTTTAGCTTAATTTGAACAGCAATGCAAAATACAGCTGTTTCGAAAATATTCTGGATCCCCTTGTAAGTGACAGACTAACCCGAAGTCCAAAAGAGAAATGGGTGCAAAAGGAAAAGATGGAAGGGGTAAGACCTTTCTTTCTTTCGACCCAGACTGTCCGACCTACCCGAAAGTGTAAGGAAGGCACAAAAGGGGGTATTAGAAATCCATTATTGTGTATTAATTAAAAGTGTCTCCCACGTTCGGCTTTGTTTTTAGTATGTGATGTCATATTCAATGTAAAGCTCCCAAATTCCCTATTGTTATAAATAAATTAAAAATGAGTCCAATATATGGATGGCTTCGTTTTCAGTATCTGAGATCACTCAACGTAAATTTCCAGAATACTGTATTTTATATATATAGATATCTTCTTACTTCTATATTCTTTACCCATATTTATCAAAGATAACAGAAAATGGATAGTTCCAGCATATCTTATAGGTTTAAGGAAGGATTTATGGATTGCATTTTAAGAAAGCAAAATTTAATAAGTGTAGTACCCCTAAATGATTTTCTTCTATTCAAATGAGTTTTCTATAAAAAAAATTAGCATGTTACAACTTTGAAGCAAATGAATCGAAAGTATTAATCAAAGATAATTTTTTCTATTAGAAGAAATATAAAAAATAAGAACTTTGAGTAACTATATATTATAGCTTTTGACAGGTATTTGGCGCTATTAATACTAACTAGTTATTGCATTGTTTTTTCACTTCTTGGCTTCTAGTATGAAGAGCCCACACGTCATAACCACTTAAGGGATTAATTAAACTTGAAAGATTGCAGTAACTGATACTCGATTTATGGAAATAAAATTAAATTCGAACTGACACAAAAATAATCACGTCATGTTAAAGTCACCCAGTTATTGTTGTTTCCATCGAAAATACAGATGTTTTCTCCAAAAGAAGGCACATTCTTATCTCTCAGCGGATACTTTAAACAACATAGAAATACAAAAAGTGCGCAATGGCGAAGATGGTAAAAAATATTTTATTTAAAGAAATGTTTCCTCCTCGATTGCGTTTTTCATTCCTTACACGTTTTACAAATTTCTGACACTGCAGAACATTGTGCAGCGAGAAAATACATATTGAGCGTAGTGCTCAAATTTTTATCATAACTGTATTTTCAAGTCAATATATTCTATGGCTTATATTCAAATGAGCCTTTATTTCAGGACACCTTAGATAAATTAAATGGACTTTTCCGGGTTGTGCAGACCATATTTCTCTGAGAATGCGAAGCATCTGACACATAATGTTTGAGATAACACTCCAGTTCTTCCATAAAACATAAAAGTTCTATTAAGAGTGTGCGGAAAGGTTTTTATAGTTTGATAAATGAAATATGAATAACATGGGAGAAGATTTGCTCAAACAGCCATAAAAATATCTGTAATAAACAACTTTGTTATTAAGGAACAGATAACTAGTTATAATGGTGTTAACCTGTTCCGTAAGCAAAATGATCTTCACGCGTCAAGATAAGAAAAATAACAAGAAAGATCAATCATGCATAAAGCATTGATTATGAAACACTTTCCAACTTCAATGCAATTTTATTTAAACATCTCTAAAATGCGATACATTCCTCGGTAATATTTAAAAAATTATCACAATACTACAATAATTTATTATATTTGAAAACTTAAAACTTCATCGAAAAAAATGAACTTCATTCAAATGACGGCATTAAAATATAAATTGCTTGGTTTAAACATCTCTAAAATACAATACATTTCTCGGTAATATTTTTAAAACTGTCGTAATACTACAATAATTTATTATATTTGAAAACTTCATCGAAAACAACTGAAATTTATTCAAATGACGTCATCGAAATATAGCACGCCTGGCTCTCTCTATAAAAGCAGCATTTCATTCATTTCATTCATCACAATACTATAATAATTTATTTTATTTAAAAACTTAAGACCATGGAGACACAAGTAATTAAACTCTATGCTTAAAACTTCATCGAAAAAATCGTCCTTCTCTCTTTAAAATCGATGAATCTTTCATTCATATCAGCTATATTGCAGACTCCATGAGCTAAATAATTTTGCGTTAAAGAAATGCAGCAATTCTTATACAACTCATTCTACATATTTTACTGTTTACATTTTCTATAAGTGAAAAGTAGGCTTCGTTGTAGAAATAATCGAAATTGGATGATCATTTAAACTCAAATATATTGTAATTGAGTTGTTTCAGTATGTAGATGCACAGAATTTAAGCAAAAATAAAGTGGTTTTAGGACGGATGCAACACTCAATATGAATTAAAAAGAACTTTAAAAATCACGATTTTGACACAAAATGATGCCATATATTATTTTGAAGTGGGTCACGTGATCTCTTCATATAATGGTCACGTGATCGCTTCATATAAAATGTGTAGTTATTATTTTAATTTTTATTTAAAAAACTACTGAATATATTTTGCTGAAATTTTTTTTTATATATTTTATGGGATAATTTGAATGTTTTCTAAAATTTTCGAAGCAATTTGTGAATTTTAAATCCGCTTAAAAAGTGTTTGAAAAATTAGGTCCCATAGGATTCAATGTATTTCAATTTTCCAACCCGGGTTCAATCCAAAGCTAATTGAGTGATATTATTCATTTATATTCCCATAGGGCCCACAGACCGTCTGAACAACATACTAAAATTTCATTTTCATAAAGTCTCTGTTACGGCAGTTATCGTGCTAGCGGACAGGCAGACAGACAGGCAGACAGAATAAACAAAGTCATAAACACTTTTCAACTTTGTCTTAAAGAGTTAATTAAAACAGAACAAAGACACACACTAATAAAAAAAAAGCAAAACACTTATACCAGTAAAAGAAAAGCAGAACACTTATACCAATAAAAGAAAGACAGAACACTTACACTAGTAAAAACCAAACTTACTGTTGGATCTGTGTTTATTGTTGTAAACGGCTCGTTTTCTTTTGTCCTGAAGGGGGGAAAAGCAAGTTTTGTTTCCAACGCCATCGACTGATACCATTCTATTTTTAATATTTATTTCTAAATATTGTTAAATATTGCTTTAAAGTTTTTGATGTGAAACATCTTAGAGCGCGGAGTAGAGTGAAACTTGAAACAAATGCAACTTAGATGAAACGGGAGTGGAAGTACGCCACGAAAGTGAAAGCATATTGCTATGAATACATAACAGAAAATCCCTATTGTAATTTAAAGGTCTTGATCACTTGGTCTTGGTAATAAAATCACTGACCTTGGTTGTTGTTATTGAGACCCAGATGGTCCGACCTACCAGAAAGGTTGATCTTGGTTGTGAATTTGGCGAAATGTAGTCAACTTGGCAACTTTTGGCAGGTTCTAGAAATTTCTTGAATTTTGTTGATTGTTGATTTTGTTGACTTCACAAGAGTTGCGTTTTTTTCCAGAACATTCTACATATGAGCATATAACCTTGTCATCGTTCAGTTGGGTTGTTGATGTGATATGGGTAAAAGTATCTTTCAACTTCAATATATAACCAAATATGTAGCGTATTTTCTGATGATTTCACATGCCCTTGAAGCTTTATTACAAAACAATTCTTTTAGAAAAGGGTAAAATAATTAAATTTTAGATTAAAAATATCGAAATCTTTCTTTAGGTAGTTTGTACCATCGTCACACATAATTCACCAACCGATTATTCCCATTCGAAAGATTCAAAAGGTGTGATGTTTCACTTCAATCTATAATGAGTAACAGTGTTACTCACAATTTTTTTCACTGCTATATGGTTCTTTTCCAAGTATTCAATAGGTTCTATCTACTGGTTTGGCTCTGTTTTTTGTCTTGACCTTTGCCGAATATTGTTTTATATTGCTTAAAAGTTCTTAATTCATATGTGGTTCTCTTTGAAGTATTCAGTCGGTTCAATTTACTAGTTTGGCTTTATTTCTTCTCTTTATCTTTGCAAAACATTGTTATATATTGCTTACATTTTTTTTAATTATACGTTGTATTTTTTGTTGTACCTTTTTGGTTTGACCATTTTTTTCTTATCCTAATCAGCAGGTTTTGCAACCGCAGTTAAGAGAAACTTGATAATTTTGTTACATGTTCTTATTAATAAAAAATTTTATTACAAATCTGACCGGGGTATTTTATTGCGAGATATTCGTATGACTCAAGTGAATGAAATACTTTTCATTAGATTTAAAATGCGTTGAAACTCGTTGAGTTCTTAGAAAAGTAGTGAAACAGTTATTAATTTCCTTTCTGTACCATCTCTATAAAAGATATTATCTGCACCAGATTTGTAATTTTCAGAAAGACCTAATATATTTTAAATGAGTTAATATTAAGCCTAACTGACGGACAGAGAATATCGTATAGAGACCAATTCAAAACACTGAAACTTAATTATTTCTCTCCAGTATCTTTAAAAGCATTAAAAGCATCACACATTGACATTCCCGCCCACACGTTTGATTGCCGTAAGCTCTGGGGTTGGCTGTGTGGTCTGGGCCTTTAACACACTGACATTCAGGGTGCGGTAGCCCAGTGGTTAGCGCGCGAGAATTGCACTCAGTAGGCCCGGGTTCGATTGCCTCCGCTGTCAAAACTGCCGCCGTGTTCACGCAGAGTACGATCACGTTAAACATGTGGGTCCGTAAGTCCTTCCGTGAGATAAGTGGTAGGGGAAGGAGCGTACGGTCCCTGTGGATGCCTCCCCCCACTGGGTTCCGGTCTAAATTGGGTGGAACTTCCCGACCGTCCAAACAGTTACCTTACACCTTTCTGGTAGGTCAGACGGTCTGGGTCTCAACAACAACAACACACTGACATTCATAGAAAAAGAGTTACATTTTCCACGGAATTTCGGCATGTTCCCTTAAACTTTTAAACTAATTCGGATTTAAAAAAAATTACTTCAAGCCGGAATTCTACATCCGGAGACCTGAAGTATTTCTGTACCAAATTTCGCTGCGGTCCGAAACTTCGATTTTCTGTTACACAGACATACAGACACCGGCTTTCATTTATGTAAGATAGCGATATAGCGACTAAATTTCTTGTCTTCTTAGTTGATTAAATATTTAAAATACATACACATATTTCTCAAAAGAAGGCAATTTTCCATAAAAAAAGCTAATCTTGCTTAGCTAAAATCTTGCTTAATGAAATTTTGCTTAAATAGCTCATGAAATCTCTTAATCCGCTTCTTATCTTCCGGCGGCGATATTTTAAACAACGGAGATTTACTGAAACGCATTATAGCGAAGAAGTCAAAGAATCCTGGTATTAAAAAAATAAAAAAAAAACATTTTTCCTAGCTTCTTAGAATTGTTTTTGCAATTCTCTGCACGTTCCGGGAAATTCTGGAGCATTAGAGTGTAAGATAAAAACATTTCGCCATACGACTCAAATGTTTATAGTTACCATATTTCCTATAAATATATTATATGGTTTATATGTAAATGAACATTTATTTTATGACTTAAAAGATAAATTGAATGAGATTTGACCTATTTTCAGTTGGCCAGATAGCATATTTTTTTTAGGAAAGGATAACTGTTGATAATGCAGAATGTTTTAAATAACATTTCAATTTGAATATGAAACGTAATATAAATGAACTGCTAATTCTATAATATAAATGTTTAATAATAATAATAGTATTAATATAATATATACATGTTTTGAATTCGCACTGTAAATATAAATTCGTGATCATGAAAAATCAGTTTTAATATTCTTGTTTAATTATCTTGTTTAATTGTTTATAAGAGTTTTTACCTTGTATAATTGTTTATAAGAGTAATTACCTTGTTTAATTGTTTGTAAGATTAATTACCTTGTTTAATTGTTTATAAGAGTAATTGCTTTGTTTAATTATTTTTTTGAGTCAACAGTAAGTCATATAATTGTTAACTACATTAATCATTACATTATAATCGTAATTGTTCATGAAAATCGTAGTTGCTGAACGTTCCAAAGAAATAACCATTAACACATATTGTTCAGTTCCTCTGCAATCAATCACAGAGACATCAGATCTAAGCACTACATATTGATCCATAGTAGCAATGCAACATGCAACATTTTATATTAATCAATATTTAATTAACTAAAACTTAAATCAAAATTCTAAGTCCATCTTGCAAATTTATAGGCTCATATTAGTCCATATGTAAAATTTCAGAACTGTACATTCAGAATGTACATGACTTTTTTTTAATATAGAGAGATATATACATATAATTTTATGTCGATGGAAGTCAAATAAATTTTCGTAAAAATGACGCTCAAGGTATCGTAAAAACAACCGCCATTTAAAATACTTTTATAGAAACCTATTATAAACAAGGTACGCATTCTTAAAAAAATTTGCTGTGGACAGTACATGACTTTCCTTATATAATGCAATGAATTTGCTATTTTTACAGTAAAAGAAAATAGGTTATTCTTATAGTGGATACTTACATTATTTCCAAGATATTGACATTTCTTCAATTAGTCGTCATTATCATTGATTTAGCTTCATTTTTAACCATTTGGCGATATTTTCGTTAATTTGGCAACATTTAAAAAGTCGCCAAGTTGGCTACTTTCTGCCAAACTCGTCGCTAAACTCTAGCGAAGCGTTATGGACGTCACTCTTATAGCAAATTGCCGTTCAAATACAAAAGTGTTACTCAAAGTATCTTATCTCGTGAATGGAACGATCTAGATCCACGGGAATGATGTCACTAAATTTATCGCATGATATTACATATGAAAAGTGAACATGTTTCTCAACAGTTAATATTTTTTTTTAATTTATGGGATTTTTTTCATGAATTTATTTGAGAAATGTGCAATATCTCGAGAACGGTTTATGTTAGCGCTCTAAAGTTTTGAATTTTGAAGAAAGAATTTTTTAAAACTTGACTCGAAAATTTAGGGGGGTTCTGAACATTCGATTGTGTTTAAAAACAATAGACTTCCAGTATTCCCGGATTGTAATTTTTGTACCAAATTTCATTGGAATCGCTCCATTTGTTCGTGAGATATCGTCTCCACACACACACAGACAGACACACACACACACACAGACACACACACACACACACACAGACACACACACACACACAGACACACACACAGACACAGACACACACGCACACACAGACACACACACACGCATACTTTCATACACACACGCGCACATACTTTCACACACACAGAGACACAGACATCACCTCAAAAATGTTCGATTCGTGATCAGGGATACTTGAAACGTGCTCTCCCGTCGAAAACCCGATTTCGAATTTTCTACCCCCGTCAAAATACTTTCCTTATACATTATATGTATAAGGAAAGTAAAAATGGGAAAATATTTATCTCCTCCCGGCAGATATTTTAAACGATGCAGAAATAACCAAACTCAAAATGGGGAAACTGTTAGAAAATATGTTATTTAAAAAATATGCAGCATCTCAGAATCGAACTTTGGGATAAAACATTTCAGGATATGGTTCAAGTTTTATTACTTTCCTTATATACATAATGTATAAGGAAAGTATTGTGACGGGGTATTCGAATTCGAGTTTTCGACGGGGGAGCACGTTTCAAGCATCCCTGATCACGAGTCAAACATTTTTGAAGTAATGTTTGTGTGTGTGTGTGTGTGTGTGTGTGTGTGTGTGTGTGTGTGTGTGTCAGTGAGTCTGTGGAGACGATAACTGACGAACGAATGGACCGATTGGAACGAAATTTGGTACAAAAATCACAATCCGTAAACACTGGAAGCCTATTGTTTTTATACGCAATCGAATGTTCAGAACCCTCCTTAATCTTCCAGTGAAATTTGAACAAATCGTCAAAAAATCAAAACTGCTAATAAAGTTACGCAAATAGACATTTCTTATGTAATTTTTCATTTGAAAACGATTGACATAAATTTTAGAACGCTAACATGAACCGTTCTCGAGATATTGCACATTCTTCAAAAAATTATCAGAAAGTTGTATAAAATAAAAAAAAAATATTTCCTATTGAGAAACATGTTCACTTTTCATATGAAATACCATGCGATAAATTAGGTGACATCATTTTCGTGGATCTAGCTCGTTCCATTCATGAAAAAAAATACTTTGAGTAATACTTTTGTATTTGAACGCCGATAGTCATTTATCTGCTGTAAGAATAACTTATTTCTCCATCCATAACGCTTGGCGAGATTTGAGCGACGAATTTGGCGGAATGTCGCCAACTTGGCGATATTTTTAATAGTTGCCAAATTACCAAAAATCTCGCCAAATTGATAAAAATGACGCTAAATCAATGAAAATGACAACTCATTGAAGAAAATTCAATATGTTGGAAAGAATATAAGTATCTACTATAAAAATAACATTTTTTTAACTGTAAAAGTAGTAAATTCATTGCATTATATAAGGAAAGTAATGTGTTGCCCACATCAGATTTTTGTAACTATATTTCAAATAAATGTATTCGCTGCTTCATATTGAAATGAGCATTTTACGACACCATGGATAATTTATAGAAATTCAAACGTTTTTGCTAAGTGTTCAGTTTATCTATATATAAGCAGCAGAGCATCACACTAAACTCTACTGAGCCGCAAGTCGCAGACCAAATTCTATCACATCCCCGTAAGCAGAATCAAAAACTATATAGACAAATAACATTTGATTACAGAAAAATCGATCGACGCCATTTTGAAATTTTTCGTCCCTTTGAAGCTAATGAAAAATTATCTTTCAGCGCATTACAACTTGCGTAAATAAGGCAACTTTGAAGTGTGGCTGAAGAGCTTTTATAAATTTTGAGCTCTTCTTTCCAAAATTATAGGTCACTAAGTTGGCAAATTTCGACTTCACGATACAATGTCGAAAAACTCATTTTACAAAATAGCTTTTGAACGCATATGACGTCATTTGAAGCATAAAGTATATAGTAACAATTCGAGCGCCATCAGTATCTCACTACAAAATACTCTGAGACGGTTTCTAACGTTTAAATTTGAATTTTTATTTTTACATTTCATAAACAAAAGTTAGAACGAATCGTGGTGTAAAATCGATTGGCCCATGACATTAAGATCCCTTTTACCTCCAGATTTGATCTATTATGTAACACATGTATTATACATTAGATAAGATATATAATTTTGTTTAACTAATTGTTAAAAGATGTTGTCACAGATTTCAGTATTTATTATTTTTATTACTTTCCTTATATACATAATGTATAAAGAAAGTATTGGGACGGGGTCGAAAATTCGAATTCGAGTTTTCGCCGGGAAAGCACGTTTCAAGCATCCCTGATCACGAATCAAACATTTTTGAAGTGATGTCTGTGTGTGTGTGTGTGAAAGTATGTGTGTGTGTGTCGGTGAGTCTGTGGAGACGATATCTCACGAACGAATGGAGCGATTCGAATAAAATTTGGTACAAAAATCACAATTCGTGAATACTGGAAGCCTGCAGTTTTTAAACGGAATTGAATGTTAAGAACCTCCCCTAAATTTTCGAGTGAAATTTTGAAAAAATCATCAAAAAATCAAAACCTTTAATATAGTTACGCAAATGGACATTTCTTATGTAATTTTTCCTTATAAAACGATTGACATGAACTTTAGAACGCTAGCATGAATCATTCTCGAGATATTGCACATTTTTCAAATATATTTATCAAAAAATCCCATAAATTAAAAAAAAAATTAACTGTTGAGAAACATGTTCACTTTTCATATGTAATATCATGCGATAAATTGGGTGACATCATTTTCGTGGACCTAGCTCGTTCCATTCATGAGAAAAGATACTTTGAGTAATACTTTTGTATTTGAACGCCAATAGTCATTTATCTGCTATAAGAATAACTTATTTCTCCTTCCATAACACTTGGCGAGATTTTGGCGACGAATTTGGTGGAATGTCGCCAACTTGGCAAATTTTTTAAATGTCGCCAAATTAACAAAAATCTCGCCAAATGGTTAAAAATGATGCTAAATCAATGAAAATAACGACTAATTGACAAAAATTCAATATCTTGAAAAGAATATAAGTATCTACTATAAGAATAAGCTATTTTTTTGTTGTAAAAGTAGTAAATTCATTGCATTATATAAGAAAAGTCATGTGCTGCCCACATCAGATTTTTTATTTATATAAACGAAGGATCGAAATTAAAGTTGTAATCAGATCGAAATTGAAGTTATAATCGGACAGAAATTAAGCGATCACCAACCCATGGAGTTAGAAAGAAATCGATAAAACTTCTATGGATAAATACTTGAAAATTCCATCATGCTTTGAGAATTATAACTAAGTGTCGCTGGTGTTAATAAAGTAGCTGTTATTGTTAGTTGACACAATAGAAAAGCTTAGTATTTAGTATATATATATTTGATTATTTTTAAATTAAGGGTTCCCTAATTATGAGTATAATTAACGAATATTTTTTCATAGATGTAGGATAGAGTACAGAATATATAGAGATAAAAATAAATTGAAAAGTTAAATAATTTTGAATACGTAAGAATATTATTTATTGTTTCAGTTCTAATTTGTATTGTGCGAATCATTTATTCTTTCGAAATTGATAATTTAAATAAATATTTTCGGCCTTTCGCCATAGAAATACATACAATGTAGGACTACTTATCTTACCCCAGTGCCACCTGAATGATTGTCTCAAACGATATTGGCGTTTGCTTAATATGAAGTTTCAACTCCTTACTTTTACCTCCATGTGCCAACCACTTCGCCGCTTTCTGAAAACAAAGTCCAGATTCTACTGTAACGATTGTACTGGGCATATCCCATGAATAAACCGGTTTTTTTAATTACTTATTGGATAGTGTGGGGCAGTAAAATAAAGAAGAACTTTAATTTTTAAATGCAAAGCGCATTTTTACTTTACAATAAAATCATTTTATTAACAACATAGATAACTTAATTACTCAATTACAACAATTATTCCTCTTATTCGCGCCGGACAGAGACAATGTGAGGCCATTAGTTAAAAATGCCTAAAATGTATTTAAGACCATCAACAATATTTAATGGGAACATGCCTTCACTTTCGGCTTTGGACATAGACCACAATTGTTGCATCGGCATATCGTACTGGCCGTAATTGTACGTGTTTAGCTCCAACTCGTACTGCTAATTGTCTTGCAATTGATCTAGCCATTCTTTTAGAATCTCTACGGAACACTCTATACCACTTGCGGAACACTTCTCTACTGCATCTCTCTACTGTGCGGTCTCATGGAAAATATATTCGGGAATCGTCATGGTATTCTGCCCTCTTGCTTCGGGCTTTTTTTAACTACTTCATCACTTGTTTCATAACTGCTAACTCGTATTCTCATAGAAGTTGTGTAATACCATCTCGTGGTTGCCGCCTCTTTTTGCCTGAGGTCTGACACACCTCTTTGGTTCCCCCGGCCGTCCAACTAGTTACTCTAAGTCCTCTGGACGAGTCGGACGGTCTGGGTCTTCAACACTTCAACACCTCTTTGGTTCCGCCCGTCCAAACTGCTGCTCTATGTCTTCGGATGAGCCGGACGGTCGAAGCTACAAGCATCTTCTCAATTGGTCAACCTTTTAACCAATGTCGTTGCTTCACCTTATCCTAGAGTCCTTCGATGCACCTGTCTTGACGCCCCTAAATTTATGGTTTATGCTGACCTTTGGGTCAGCGTGTTGTAAAATCTGGCGTCATTGAAACTGAAGGTATTGTCTGACGTTTCAGACACAATAAATAACGTACATAAAGCTGTCTCACAATAAATTGGTGTGAGATCGATTTCTGGTCTCACACTGTGAGACCAGAAATCGATCTCACAGGTAGAATGTCCGCTGGTTTTGTTAAACCAGAAAAAAAGACCAGAGATATCATAAATTAGAACATTAAAACGACAGTGGGAATCGAGCTGAAGAATAGACCCAACAAAACGGCATCGGCATTGACAGTAAATCGGACATTGGTTTGTGACCAATAAATATAATAATTAAGAATGAGGCGCAATTACGCATAGAAGACAGAATTACGGGAACCAGCACCGAACCTGAGGAGGCAAACTAGCGCCCAATCAAAAACCCGCCCCCTAAACCAATTTTACTGATGAAGGGGCGGGCTACAGCCAATAAAAGACACCTATATTCAAGAAGACGTTTTTTTCCAAAGCCATGTTAAAATGGTTATCTAACTACAAACACGGGACCCATGGAGTTCGAAAGAAGGAGATAAAACTCCTATGGATGAAACGCTTGAAAATGCCATAATGCTTTGAGAATTACATCTAGGTGTCACTATTGTTAGTAAAGTAGCCGCTATTGCTAGTTGACGCAACAGAAAAACGTATATAAGTACTTTTGATTATTTTTAAAGTAAGGGTTCCCTAATGATGAGTATAATTAACCAATATTTTTTCATACTTGTAGGACTGAGTACTGAATATATGAAAATAAAAACAAATTGAAAGGTAAAATAATTTTAAATACGTAGGAATATTCTTTATTGTTTCAGTTCTAATTTGCATTGCGCTAATAATTTAATTTTACAAAATTGACAATTTAAATAAATATTTTAGGCCTTTCTCCATAGAAATGCATGCAACGCAGGACTACTTATCTTATCCCAGCGCCACCTGAATTATTATCTCCAACGATATTGGCGTTTTCTTAATATGAAGTTTCAACTCCTTACTTTTACCTCCATGACCGGACCGCCAGACTGGTAGAAAAACTGGAGGTAAAAAGTTTGATAAAAAATTTGAGTCGGTCATGAAGATTGAAATCAACAGGTGTCATGTAATTCAATGGATCAAGTCAACGCCATGGCGGTGTGACAATTGAGAGGGTTTCAACTAATGTCCCATGCAAGTGGAGGTATGTACGGATTGCTATATGCTCATACGTCAAGCAAAAAAATAATTTCATAATCGACTTAACAAGACCGATCACCACTCTGGTCTCGAAATAATAAAACTGTGGTCTCACAAGTATAAGAGTAGTTCTCTCATTGTTAGAATTTACAAACATTACTGTTAGTTAATAACAGTATTGTTTGTAAACAAAAACGTAAGTTTCAATATAATTAAATGAAGAACAAGTTATTAAAACTGCTAAAGCTTCTTTAAGGAGCTGGTGTTAAATTACCATACAGATCTCGCTAGTATTTCTAAGAATGGGAGAAATATTTGCTAATAATGAATTATGGTTGAAATGTATTTTAAGTTTTTTTAAACGTGATAAAAAGTTAGAATAATGCTCATTGCAAACAACAGCAAACATTATAGGAGTTTGGCGTTTATTATGGCCCTCGTCACCATGGAATAGTCGATATCTGCAAAGATAGAAAGAAAACTTGTTGAAATATCAACTTTTGGGGATATCTTCTATAAACGAGTTTTATGAGTATGTGAAAAAAGGTATTGTTGCATAAATTTTGATTGATTTAATTAGTAAACTGCGCATGGTGTTCCTGCAAGTTGATTTGGTGGCTAAACTTTTATGCAATTATAAGTTTTTATTTTTACACATTTTAGTTTTATTAAAATTCATGTGTTGTGACTAAATATTTAACTAGTTGGGTTTAAATATATATTTTGGTGCTCTACTACACCACTATATGAACGCGAGGTTTGCATAATAACAGTAAAATTGATTTTAGAATATGTGGAATATTTATACATAATTAAGTCTCCGCACCACCTACGCAAATGGAATCTAACTCCTTCAGATACAAATTCCAAAGCTAAATCTCTAAGCGTTTATTGGGGGCAGGGGCGTCCAGAGGCCCAAGCAGTTCAATTGATCGCTTGGGGAATCCCATATTTGCAAAGAGTCTCAAACTTTCTTATATAATTTTCATTGGACCTTTCTTCCATTTTCTTAAAAATCATTAGTATAACAATTTCAACGTTTTCTTGTATTTTGTATAATTCTACATTTTATCATTAGGCATTTGTATTTCAGTACACAGTTGTCTTTACAATGTTTTGGCTACGACTTTTACCAAATTATAGTTGAGCATTTTGAAATCCTGATACACTCTAATTACCATGGTGTGCCCTCTGAGATTTGGTGGTTTTAATGTAGGATATGTAGCATTTTATATTTTACTTAGTTTCCTCGAGTTTTGGTATATTATGATTTCAGGAGATCTTTATGGATCTCAACCATCCGAAAAGCATTTACATGATCAATATTCCTTCTTTCTGCCCGAATTATAACTATGCATCCTTAAGATAGAAAAACTATGGATAGGAAAACTTGGATGGAAAAACTACATTTACATAGCCAGAACCGTATTATACATTAAAACAAGGTAACTTTTTTTAGGTACCCAAATATTGTTGACCCGCGGGAGAAGGGGGGGGGGGGTAAAATCTTATGCTCAAACCCGCTTAACATATTTATTTCTGTATAAACACATTTGCATTTATTTTTGAAGTAGAAACAACAGTAAAAAATTATCGGGTTAATCGATTTTTCAGATTACCAATTTTTGGATTTGTGATATTTCACCTCATTTCAGATGAGGCCTTTCATGAAAGTTAGCTTGGGTTCCTCTGGTCCAACTGGTTGGAGTGAGTTTTAATTCCTAGAGCCATTAATAGCAAAAGTACTGTGAGTGACAACTAGCTATCACGGTAAGCAGGAAAACTTTGAAGATAGTTAATTTCTCAGCAGGGTATCGCCTGGTTGGTCAGATATTAATTGTTATCGCATGAAAATTGAATGTACAGAATGTCAGTGAAAGTCGTGGACCAGGTCAATAACTTGTGAAGTAATAGATCATATAATTTTTATACAGATGTGTTGGAAATCTCTATGTCGTTACAAGATGAGATAACTCGAGGAGGGTACGGAGGACTATCTCGCCAAGTTAGTAGGATAATTCTTTGCACAATTCCAATTTTTGACATAGTATTGTGTGATGTCTTCGCATTCTAATAAAAATAAGATTTTAATACTCTATTATGAATTTTTTATGAATTTTGATGTGAAACCTTTCATATATTTTCAGTTATCAGAACGTAACTAGATTGCTGATTTTTTTTTCTCCGAACCGGTTTCTCCCCATTTCTTCCATACTGGTCATTAGCAGATATGGCTCTTACATATACTGCATACATAGGCTTCTGTATATATATATATATAAGAGCCTCATTTCCCGTGTAGAATAAGAGAAGGTGACGTCCCAAAATCTACGACAAAGTTTGATAGCGTCTGACGGCGTTTCTCGCTGAGATATCATTTATTTTTATTTAATTTAACTTGGTGAGGTCAAGAACTCTTTTCTTGTGAGTCTAAATATTTTCCATTATCAGTGTTTATGTTAAGGAATTCAAATGCCCAACTTCTTGAATATAAGTTTTCCAACTTCGAGAATTTAAATGATGTAGCATGTAAAGCATATAAGATATTTCTTGTCGCTCTGCCAACGATCGGTGATCGACGAACCCGATATTTTGCGCATGCGTGGTAAATTTCAACGTGCTTATTTAGGGCGTATCGAATGAGTTTAGAGCATATTGCATCCGTGTTGTACAATTGGCATGGTTGCGTATGGAGAGAAACAGAGTTCGGGAATTATTTTAGCTCAATAAGGCAATTTGGAAATTGAGTGGTATTATCTATATCTATATTATTTAAGTAGGGGATACTTAAGGCAGGTCGGGTAATTCGCTGTAGTCAATAATATTTAAATCAGTGATTATATGTCCATAATGGTCATTTACAAAAAGAGCTTATTTTGGAAGGCTAAAGTAACATTTAGAATTCTCGATAGCTTAACATTCAGTATCTGTTTTAAATTTAGAAACATAATTATAACTAAAAATGTACATCTTAAAAGCATAGTATATTTATATGTTTTAAGAGTTTTATACTTTTTTATATGGAAATAATTTGCAAATCACCTGTAAATATAATTGAAATTTACATTGTATGGCAAACATTTGTAAACTTGCAAATTATTTGAATTACTCCATGGGAGTGAGTTACTAAGTAAATTTTTCTAATAAGATAATCCAGATCCCCATCCGCAGCCCCATTGATACAATGAGTAATTTACCCCTAATCTACGTATATCCATTACATTACCTCATTGTTCTAATGAGTAATCGGGCACTGCTTATGGATTCATTCCATTCAAGGAAATAGAAACTTAATTAATTTCTTGTTTACTTTCAAATAATGCAGAAAAGCTAGAACATATTTAATTTCACTATTACTTTAAAGTTTTTTTAAACTTTAAACATGGATCCTATGTGAAATTTAAAACCTCTAAATATATTCCTTTTAAAATATTTTTTCACACAAGTGTGTTATATAAACTTTTCTGATACTGATAAGAATATACGAGTAAAACAAGCGAAACACATTTATTGCTTCGCATTGATCGATTATTCCAGACTCCGTTCTGCTACCTAAAACGAATGAAATGGAGGACAAATCAAAACATAAATAAAATGGGGATACTTGAGTGGTCAGTAAAAGATTGAGAAAGGTCTGGAGGATTTATGATAGGCATCTAAACGTTAAAGAAAACAGGATTAAGAAGAGAAAAAGAAACAAAAACATAGTCTCAGAAAAATCGTCTGCGGCTGTAATCAGGAAAGTTAACGAATTGATATAGAAAGGTTGACAAAAGAAAGGCTTTAGAATGTGTATTTAAAATCTAATGTTACTTTCCATGCAATACATGGTAATGTATAGGGAAAGTATTGGAATCATACCGAAAATCACAACTCGAGTTTTCGATGGATCTACGTGTTTCGAGACCTCTAAAATACGAAAACACCATTTTTAGCGTGACGTCTGTATATGTGCCTATCTGTGTGTCTATCTGTCTGTGCAGATTTTGTATCCACTCTAACTAAAAAACTAATTGGCCGCATTTCATAAAATTTGGTAAATAAGTCACTTGTGGGCGAATCTGGTGCTGATTAGTTCTAGGTACTATTCGGGATAAAGGAACTTTTTTTTGCGAAATGGCCCGCAAAAGCCTGTATCCAATCTAGCTGAAAAACTAATGGACTGAATTTCACAAAATTCGGTAGATAAATCGCTTGTGGGTCACCCTGGTGCTGATTAGATTTTAGTACGATTCGAAAAAAAATAACCTGCCTTTTTTCCAAAATGGCTCGCAAAAATCGTCAAAATCTGAAATAAAAAACTACGTATGCTCAAATGCATCCATTAAATGATTGTTTTATACGTAATTTTTAACGCAGAAAAGAATAAGATCAACCCCATTACACTAGGACTAGCCGTTCTCGAAATATTTTGTTTTTTTTTCTTATTTTCTCTACGCCACCTTTGAAAAATCCAGTTACCAAATGAAAACGAAAATTGAATTTAACGTGAATTAAATTTAATTAAAATAAAAAGAACGTGGATATAAGTCTGCAGGGAAAGTCATGTGCTGCCCACATTAGATTTTTTTTTGTCATGTTTTCAATAATATATTGTAAATTACCAGGAGTGAGATGATATACTAAACTTTCTGGCTCTCTAATTTAATATATTGTCCAGGCCAACTTGTTTTGAATCATCTCGTACTTAACGCAATCATAGCGCGATTGCAAAAAAAAAAAAGAGAAAAATTATTTCGTTTTAGTGCAGTACAATAGTGTTATTGTACCGATCCTTCATAAAGCTTTGAGCTAAGAACGTCTCAAAGTAACACTTTTTCGGTTCCGGTTCTGTTTCGGTCCCGGGATCAAATCTGGAATTGCCAAGTTGGTTCTTCGCGTTCATATGAAAAAAAGATGGTAACCCAAATATACGAATAAGATGCCGGATTCGAATTGCAAGTTCATATTATAAGTTCGAATAAAGAGCTGTATATATGCATACATGCTTATAGATATTTGGAATCCACGTATGAAGAACTGTGTCAAAATAATCCATTCCGAGAGCTGCAACATTGAAAAAAAATATCAAATTCTTGAACAACAAAACATATTCTGCATTCAGATGAAATTCTTCATCCTACTGGACAACTGATTACATACTTTTTATTGTATAATAATATTATCAAACTTTACAAGTTCATATTTTTGTACCAGCTTTCTTAACTAAAACCATTGGTTTATGTTATTGCGTATAAAATTAAATTGCATCCAGCGGTCCTGTAGGAATTTGAAATCCAATTGTCTTACAGGAATCAGAAATTCAGCTGATTTGTAGGAATCAGAAATCCAGTTGTTCGATGAGAAGTACAGAATGTACATAAAGATTGTTTTGAATACAATAAAATATCAATGCAAACTCAAAAAATCCTATTATATTGTATTCTTGAGTTCATTACACCTAATTATCCAACTTGGTTTCCATAAACCATGTTGCATATTGTTAACTTTTCTGAGCAGATGCCATTGTAATCTGCTACCTCTTCCATTTTATGACACAAGGTGGATTATTCAATAACTAACATAAAAATTTTGTGAGTTTGTATAGCATGCACCACAGTTTTTAACTGTATGTCGATACATATCCTTGTTATTGCCTCCTAAAGTTGTAAACAACCTTCATTTCCCTGTATAATATTTTTTTATTGAAGAATTGAACCAAAAAATTTTCCTTACAGCTATTATATTTGATTGGATTGGATAGTTTTGATGATCTATTAAATAGGCGTATGCAAATTGAGAGGTCATACCCCACCCCCATTGTCTGAAAGATTATATTAGTTTTCCATAAAGTTCATATTGGAAAACGAAGTCATGTATTGTAAACCATCATCCGGTCATAACTCCTCCTCCTTTCCAAAATCTTGGCTAGGCCTATGTTCTACTATTTATTCTTTCCTGCTTACTAGGACTACTTGCCGGGGTCTAAGCTTTGAAATACATTTGCAACCATTTTATGGATGTGTATGCATACATAGAGCTCCCACCCATACCCGTAAATCAAACCCGGCTCCT
>OX578137.1:39685499-39800970 GCA_951213105.1 Amaurobius ferox | reverse complement strand
AATTTTGATGTCTTCATTGCCATAGTTTGTACTTGTGTTTTGAAATTTATTTTCCACCTTGTGTAATTCCGTGTTTAATTCATCTCCAATTGCCGCGATATGTTCAACTTTGTCCTTCCTGTCCTTAATGTCCTCTCTCTCTCCATTATTTTGGGTTCTGTAATTACCAATATTTCCACTATCAATTTGAGTTTTATATTTTTCAACGTTACGTCCCTCGTTCTCAATATTTATTTGTGTAACATTCCTTTTTCTAATTCCTTCTCTATTCCTTTGCGTACCCCTTTCTAGGTCTCTGTTTTGTGTAGGAGGTTCTGCATAGTAATTTCTGCTCTGGTGATATTTTCTCGGAAAGGCGTGGTTTGAAATGTAATTGTATGTGTCCGGCTGGGAGGCGTAAGTTCTGCGATCAACATACGGTTGGTTTTGAAATGAGTGGGGAGGAGATTGTATTCGTTTATTCAAAAATGTTCTGGAATTGTTTATGTTTCGATTCCGTCCCCCATTATTTGTTGCGTACGCCCGGCATTCTCTCATACAATGACCCTCTTTATTGCAATAATGACATGTAACAATTTTTCTTGTTTGTATTGTGGGAATGTGTACCTTTCTTTGTATTTTAAATGTGTTTATCTTTTGGGTAATAGAATTTAAAAGATGTGTTCTAATTTCTTGTTGTTCTCTGCGGAACGTCTCAATTTCCCGTCTAAAATTATCATTATTTACCTTTGCAGTTATCGGAGCTAAATTTGCTTGTTCTAAGTATGTGGCCATTTTTTACAGCTTAATCAAAATTATTCCCTGTTGTTACACTTTAAAATCCTCCCCCAAAATATTTAAATACAATATCACATAAATTCAAAAACATAATTCTAATCATTTCACTATCTACGCATGCAAATACTTCACTCCTCATAATTAACTCCTCAAATATTACACAAATATTTATACAATTCAAAAATTTCTTAAAAGCTTCAAGTTCCCTAATAATTATATTTTCACATACAATATGGCATGTCTCATTAAGAACACATAATGATTCATCACTTTGTTTGCTTCTCATACTGTGAAATAAATTTTCTTAAATTTACTTATATTTATTTTAATTTTAAAATTCTTTCTTTAATTTAATCCTTATTTCACACAAAAAAAATTTTTATTCAATATTTTCATTTTTCATTAATTCCAAATATTTTTATTCTCTTCATTAAAATTTAAATTCTGGCATATAACAGGTCTAAAACAGCAAAGTCGCCAGAAGGGTGAAATAATTTTGAATCCAGGTTTGATTGGTCATGAGCACCAATATGATATGTGAGCAATAATTTTGAGTCCAGATTCGACTGGTCACGGGCGCCAAAATGATATGTGAGCAATAATTTTGAGTCCAGGTTCGACTGGTCACGGGCGCCAAAATGATATGTGAGTCGTCACACGCCAGGTATTGGCGCTATATAGACCGATCTCGTAAAGTGGAGTAAATAAATACATAATACCAGTAATTAAAATGAAGAGGCTTAATTTTAAACAATAACAAAGAATTTATTTCATTAAGATAAAACCTTATTTAACAACTATTAACATCTGGTAAATTTCCTATACCAACATCCTTAGTGTAGTACATTAAGACAATCAAATCTCCTCATTCTATGATCATAATATGAGCATTACAATTATTAACCTATTAATGTGCATTAACTCACTATTCTTACTAGCCTACGTCTTAATGGCCCAGGTTAACCTTATTTAGGAGGGTCAGAGAGATAATAATAATCAAAGTGCAAAAATATGTGTAGAATTGTCCTACCTCGATCATCACTGCCGATGTCGGACTTTATGACGGCGCGCTCCGGCTCTGTCCCGAGGGCTCGCTCTCTCCGAGATCCGTCGCTCTTGCGACCTCTTCTTTTCACTCACAAAATTCAAGTCCTCGATTTCAAAAACTTAAAGTCCAAAGTTGCTCTCTGTCTCTACCCCCTTAACAAGGCGCCCCTGTCCATAATTGGCTAAGTAAATTAAGGGCTACGCCCTTCAGGCTATATTATTGGTCAAGGCCCCCCTGAAATATGATATATGCAGTCTCCAGTTTTAAAATCGTTGAAAGTTCTCACGAGAATTTTCCCAAGGTTCAAGTGATATGAATTGACTCTGGGGTCAAGAAGTTCAACCCCTTCCGTTTGTTGTAGCACCTAACGCTGACATGAACTTGAGAAGCACCCTCTCTTTTCGAAATGAATGTCCGGTGCAGCTGCGTTCGAGGGAATGTTACAAAAATTGCCTCACTTCATGAGGGACCGTCTTCTTAGGTCCACTTCCTCTTTCAAAAGAGCAATGTTATATTGGGAATTGAAAATTACAATATAACAATTACCCTTCTTCCCCCCCCAAAATTTGGTGGGAAAAAAGCCAATTACAAAGTGCCAGCTCATAGTTGCTGCAGGCGTGTCCACTGTGTAGTCCAACAACTCGTCTTGCTCTCATCTGTATCTACTGTAAAAATGCACTATATACACATATACACAAATCATATTATCATATATATACTCTTATATGCCATCAAAAGAACACGAAAATACTATACAAAAATACAATTCTCAATGTGTCTGCAAATGACGATATCTGTGTCGTTCAGTTGTACTTAATGTCGATTAAAAGTCTATTCATGTAAGCACAAGTTCGTCCACTGGTGATATGTCTTTTTTTTTGTTTTTTTTTTTTTGTTTTTTAAACAATATAGTTCCACACAAGTTCAAGGTGTATATCTGTAAAATTGTTCACATATGATAACCAAAGTCACTTTGACCGTCAATTGGATATTTGTTGGGATCAGGGACTTACGCATATGGTCCCTAATAAAAACACTGATATCACTGCACACTTGGAAACCGCTGAAATGTAAATCGCTCCACTGCTGGAACTCGTTGCAGAACTGGATCGCTGTCTAACTGGAATTCGCTGAACTGTAAGGCGATGAACTGCTGGAACTCGCTGAAGGATTGGACCGCTGTCTAACTGGAATTCGCTGAACTGTAAGGCGCTGAACTGCTGGAGTCGCTGACCAAATGATAATCTTTGTGCACCAGGAATCGTTGAGCACTCGGAATCGCTGATCAACAGGAATTGCTGACCATTTGAGAATCGTTAGGCAACCGGATCTGTACGCTGTCTCATGTTTTGTTTAGGACAATCAATACATATACATTACACTCAAGCTTATTAAAATACTCTCTTCTCTTAAAACTCCCTTAAGTATCATTTTTTTATAAATTCAATTTCTATAATTTTAATTTGTCACCCGGCACACGAAACATTACAAAAAAAAACTCTCTTTTTTTTTTCTTCAAACTCCTTTTAAATTTGTTAACACTCTCAAAAATTGCCCCATTGAAATTTCTACACTTTATCTACTTTAAATCCTTCCATATACTATATACATTTTTTACTTAAATTTGCTACTCTCTTCAAACTTAAATTTTTCAAATTCCTACTATTTATTTATTTTACATTTCTCTACCTTATGTATATATATATATATATATATATATTTTTTTTTTTTACATTATATACACTTCTTATCTAACATCCAATCCATCATGTGTTCTGAACCGGACATGCCATAAATATAACTCATGTACATATTTATAATAAAATACTTAAACAATTACACTATCCTCTCAAATACTATCAAAATAAGATTTATATAGGTTCAAAAATTTCCGCACAATACTTTAAAATTTTCCTACAAACTGAGATGACAGAAAAAAAAAACCCATGTAATCATTTAATTATTATCCTACTGAAAATCTTATAACTCCCCTGCGATTCTATATTACACTATCCATAATTATACATTTTCTTTCACATATCCCCTGATTTAATCCAAATCTTATACTTGGATACGGAATTTCCCGAATTCCTTACATTATTCACTTTCCCACTTAATGAAACCATACTTAAATTTTTGTAAATCTTATCACTCACTGAAATTCTCTCAATGCCTACAAAATTACGAATTTTCTCTCAAAAACCACCTAACTCAATTCAAATCCCATACTTGAATACCAAAATGTACATTTTCTTTTCTTATATCCCCTGTAATTGAATGCAAAGTCTCCTGAATTAATTCATTTCTCCTTTTGTGTAACATATATTCTAGCATCTAAATTCCCTGTTCAAACAGAAAAATCTAGTCCCCAGAGAAAATCAAGTAGTGGTATACAAGGTCAACATGTCCTTCTGCCATTGTGTCATTTTCCCTGGAAAGCGGTCCCCTTTCTGGCCTGCGGCTAATACGGGCATTTCTTCGTGTAACTTCCCATGGCCAATTAGCTGTACAAATTTTTGAAGATGTCGTTTTGGCAAAATGATACAAATTTTCTCGTCTACGTTTCCGCCATGTTGTGTAAAGTGTTTAGGACGACGGGATGTGCGCGTAGCAGTGTGTGTGATTGTCTGTGTTTCGCGACTCCTATGGATTACGCAAGGATTCATTTACCCCACGGATTAATTAAAATGCGGTTAGTGTCCTTTTGTTCTACCATTGTATTTTATTATTATATCATGTTTATTCCCGCGTTCTAGCGTTACCTTCGAAAGTTCGTCTCTCTCAAAAATTTTATATGTGCGACCCATTCAAAATATATGTAGAAACGCTTTTTTTTTTTTTTCAAATGCTTTTTATTTAATCTACAATTCGCGTATGTTTATTAAAATTATCTATTCATTTTAAATTATAATTTGTGTATAATTTTCATTACCATTATCTTTTTTCTTTGAACTGCCATTATGATTTTTAATTAAAATTCTCTATCCATTTTAAACTCTAATTTTAATTTTTAATTACCCATTGTTTAGTTATTTGAATTACAATTTTTATTTTTAATTATGAATTATTTATTTATTTAAACTAGAAAAAAAAAATTTGTTTTTCTTTTTTTCTTTTTTTTATTTACCAATTATCTAATTATTTTAAACTATAATTCTATAACTCCTATTTCCTCACGCGTATTCATCCAACAATGGTTGATCAATCCGCTAATTAAATGAAGAGCGCGTGGAGAAAGTTTACTTTTGTTTTAAAATTTCACTGTTCTTTGAAAAGAGTTTTTTTTTTTTTTTTTAGAAATTCAAAATATCCCTTTATTTAATATTCCTAAATATCTTATCCATCGAAATTTTTATTGCCTGGAAATCAAAGTTCTCTTAAAAAAAAACCTTCTTTTTATAGAGTTATAACGACTTTTTATAGAATTCTAACGATGTCCCCCTTTTGCTTTTTTTTTTTTTTTTTTTGAAATGTGACGTATCTTCTCTGTTATTTATGTTCTTTCCAAAATTTGAATTTAATATATCCACATCTTTAACCTATCAACCCTAAAATTTCTTTTGTCCTACAACGATACTTGTTATTTATTTTGTAACAATTATTTATTTTTTTAAATCACAATTTTTATTCATAATTCCCAATTATTTATAGTTCCATATTTATTTAAACTTTCTTGTTCATTTAAACTTTCAACTAATTAATGTATGATTTATTTAAAATTTCCTCAATTTTTTTTTTTTTTTCACAATTTGTTTACACTTTCTTAATTAATGTAATATTTATTTACATTTCTTTAATTTATAATTCAATGTTTATTTAAAATTTGCGTTCCATCTTTCGCGTTGCATTTTGTGAATGCCGTGTGTTTTCTTTGTTACAAAAATTTTCAAAAATTTGAATTCCGGTTTGTCTGTGAATATCGTGCGTACGCTGCTTCTTTGTAGACTGAGGTTGCAATTCACCCCCTTTGTGAGATCCCATTTCCCCTGTTTCCCTCTGAAAATTGACCTTGAGTGGAACCCATCTCCACTCTTTGACCGTGAGTCGCCACTGAGAAATTCTGCCTCCCTGAAATTGTCGCCACCGAAGTGTTTTGCGTGATTGGCAATCTGCTCTCAACCAGTTCCATCCCGTTGTACGTGTCGCTTGCTGTTTAAGAGAAGGGAGAAAGAAACCTTTTCGCTCGCAAATGTGTTTGTTGACATTTTGTACTGTTCGAGGAGGGGGGGGGGGATCGTTCGCTGGTGTTGTGTTGTGCTGACATTTAGTGAATGTCGTGTATTTTGCTACCTATCTGTCGCAAGTACGTTAAATAATAAAAGCGGGAAGAGAATGTTGCTTTCCATTAACAATTTTGACTTCATATCCATTTTTCATTTTTATAATTTATCCATTGCCAGATCAATTTCCAAAGAATTCATTTTTTTGACAAATTATTATTTTTTTACCTCTTTCTCATCTTGAAATTTTCCAAATAGCGATTGTCATACAATATTAAGTTCCTAAAAATTTTTGGTTTCATGAAAAAATGTGAACCGAGTTTTCTTTCATTCCGCTTTTGGATCTCCTCACTTACACTATTGTTGCAAATTTGTATTTTCTGTGGAACCTCTATTTCTTGCCTAGCATACCTTTTGTTATGATTCTCATTTATTTCTGAAGGTTTTTGGACGCAATTCACTTCACTATCGTTTTGGCTTTTCTCTCTACTTGTACTAGAATTTTTATTTTGAATATTTTTAGTGGTCTCCTTTGAATTTTGTAAATTTTGAGAGTTAGTATTTCCATTATCGTTGTCCATAATATCCATCATTTCACTTTCATTTGAATTTTGTGTATCTTGTATCATGTGATTCTCATTCGTAATTCGAATGTCCTGAAGCTTGCATTTTGTATTTTGAATATTTTCAAAATGAACCCTTTCTGTAATCAAAACCTCCGTTATTTTGTTTTCATTTGGATTTTTGCTATCTTCCTTGCCATAGCTTGTACCAGTGTTTCGTGAATTTTCGGGATCAGCATTTTTGCTAATCAAAGAATCCATTACTTTGTTTTCATTTGAAATTTTGATGTCTTCATTGCCATAGTTTGTACTTGTGTTTTGAAATTTATTTTCCACCTTGTGTAATTCCGTGTTTAATTCATCTCCAATTGCCGCGATATGTTCAACTTTGTCCTTCCTGTCCTTAATGTCCTCTCTCTCTCCATTATTTTGGGTTCTGTAATTACCAATATTTCCACTATCAATTTGAGTTTTATATTTTTCAACGTTACGTCCCTCGTTCTCAATATTTATTTGTGTAACATTCCTTTTTCTAATTCCTTCTCTATTCCTTTGCGTACCCCTTTCTAGGTCTCTGTTTTGTGTAGGAGGTTCTGCATAGTAATTTCTGCTCTGGTGATATTTTCTCGGAAAGGCGTGGTTTGAAATGTAATTGTATGTGTCCGGCTGGGAGGCGTAAGTTCTGCGATCAACATACGGTTGGTTTTGAAATGAGTGGGGAGGAGATTGTATTCGTTTATTCAAAAATGTTCTGGAATTGTTTATGTTTCGATTCCGTCCCCCATTATTTGTTGCGTACGCCCGGCATTCTCTCATACAATGACCCTCTTTATTGCAATAATGACATGTAACAATTTTTCTTGTTTGTATTGTGGGAATGTGTACCTTTCTTTGTATTTTAAATGTGTTTATCTTTTGGGTAATAGAATTTAAAAGATGTGTTCTAATTTCTTGTTGTTCTCTGCGGAACGTCTCAATTTCCCGTCTAAAATTATCATTATTTACCTTTGCAGTTATCGGAGCTAAATTTGCTTGTTCTAAGTATGTGGCCATTTTTTACAGCTTAATCAAAATTATTCCCTGTTGTTACACTTTAAAATCCTCCCCCAAAATATTTAAATACAATATCACATAAATTCAAAAACATAATTCTAATCATTTCACTATCTACGCATGCAAATACTTCACTCCTCATAATTAACTCCTCAAATATTACACAAATATTTATACAATTCAAAAATTTCTTAAAAGCTTCAAGTTCCCTAATAATTATATTTTCACATACAATATGGCATGTCTCATTAAGAACACATAATGATTCATCACTTTGTTTGCTTCTCATACTGTGAAATAAATTTTCTTAAATTTACTTATATTTATTTTAATTTTAAAATTCTTTCTTTAATTTAATCCTTATTTCACACAAAAAAAATTTTTATTCAATATTTTCATTTTTCATTAATTCCAAATATTTTTATTCTCTTCATTAAAATTTAAATTCTGGCATATAACAGGTCTAAAACAGCAAAGTCGCCAGAAGGGTGAAATAATTTTGAATCCAGGTTTGATTGGTCATGAGCACCAATATGATATGTGAGCAATAATTTTGAGTCCAGATTCGACTGGTCACGGGCGCCAAAATGATATGTGAGCAATAATTTTGAGTCCAGGTTCGACTGGTCACGGGCGCCAAAATGATATGTGAGTCGTCACACGCCAGGTATTGGCGCTATATAGACCGATCTCGTAAAGTGGAGTAAATAAATACATAATACCAGTAATTAAAATGAAGAGGCTTAATTTTAAACAATAACAAAGAATTTATTTCATTAAGATAAAACCTTATTTAACAACTATTAACATCTGGTAAATTTCCTATACCAACATCCTTAGTGTAGTACATTAAGACAATCAAATCTCCTCATTCTATGATCATAATATGAGCATTACAATTATTAACCTATTAATGTGCATTAACTCACTATTCTTACTAGCCTACGTCTTAATGGCCCAGGTTAACCTTATTTAGGAGGGTCAGAGAGATAATAATAATCAAAGTGCAAAAATATGTGTAGAATTGTCCTACCTCGATCATCACTGCCGATGTCGGACTTTATGACGGCGCGCTCCGGCTCTGTCCCGAGGGCTCGCTCTCTCCGAGATCCGTCGCTCTTGCGACCTCTTCTTTTCACTCACAAAATTCAAGTCCTCGATTTCAAAAACTTAAAGTCCAAAGTTGCTCTCTGTCTCTACCCCCTTAACAAGGCGCCCCTGTCCATAATTGGCTAAGTAAATTAAGGGCTACGCCCTTCAGGCTATATTATTGGTCAAGGCCCCCCTGAAATATGATATATGCAGTCTCCAGTTTTAAAATCGTTGAAAGTTCTCACGAGAATTTTCCCAAGGTTCAAGTGATATGAATTGACTCTGGGGTCAAGAAGTTCAACCCCTTCCGTTTGTTGTAGCACCTAACGCTGACATGAACTTGAGAAGCACCCTCTCTTTTCGAAATGAATGTCCGGTGCAGCTGCGTTCGAGGGAATGTTACAAAAATTGCCTCACTTCATGAGGGACCGTCTTCTTAGGTCCACTTCCTCTTTCAAAAGAGCAATGTTATATTGGGAATTGAAAATTACAATATAACAATTACCCTTCTTCCCCCCCCAAAATTTGGTGGGAAAAAAGCCAATTACAAAGTGCCAGCTCATAGTTGCTGCAGGCGTGTCCACTGTGTAGTCCAACAACTCGTCTTGCTCTCATCTGTATCTACTGTAAAAATGCACTATATACACATATACACAAATCATATTATCATATATATACTCTTATATGCCATCAAAAGAACACGAAAATACTATACAAAAATACAATTCTCAATGTGTCTGCAAATGACGATATCTGTGTCGTTCAGTTGTACTTAATGTCGATTAAAAGTCTATTCATGTAAGCACAAGTTCGTCCACTGGTGATATGTCTTTTTTTTTGTTTTTTTTTTTTTTGTTTTTTAAACAATATAGTTCCACACAAGTTCAAGGTGTATATCTGTAAAATTGTTCACATATGATAACCAAAGTCACTTTGACCGTCAATTGGATATTTGTTGGGATCAGGGACTTACGCATATGGTCCCTAATAAAAACACTGATATCACTGCACACTTGGAAACCGCTGAAATGTAAATCGCTCCACTGCTGGAACTCGTTGCAGAACTGGATCGCTGTCTAACTGGAATTCGCTGAACTGTAAGGCGATGAACTGCTGGAACTCGCTGAAGGATTGGACCGCTGTCTAACTGGAATTCGCTGAACTGTAAGGCGCTGAACTGCTGGAGTCGCTGACCAAATGATAATCTTTGTGCACCAGGAATCGTTGAGCACTCGGAATCGCTGATCAACAGGAATTGCTGACCATTTGAGAATCGTTAGGCAACCGGATCTGTACGCTGTCTCATGTTTTGTTTAGGACAATCAATACATATACATTACACTCAAGCTTATTAAAATACTCTCTTCTCTTAAAACTCCCTTAAGTATCATTTTTTTATAAATTCAATTTCTATAATTTTAATTTGTCACCCGGCACACGAAACATTACAAAAAAAAACTCTCTTTTTTTTTTCTTCAAACTCCTTTTAAATTTGTTAACACTCTCAAAAATTGCCCCATTGAAATTTCTACACTTTATCTACTTTAAATCCTTCCATATACTATATACATTTTTTACTTAAATTTGCTACTCTCTTCAAACTTAAATTTTTCAAATTCCTACTATTTATTTATTTTACATTTCTCTACCTTATGTATATATATATATATATATATATATATTTTTTTTTTACATTATATACACTTCTTATCTAACATCCAATCCATCATGTGTTCTGAACCGGACATGCCATAAATATAACTCATGTACATATTTATAATAAAATACTTAAACAATTACACTATCCTCTCAAATACTATCAAAATAAGATTTATATAGGTTCAAAAATTTCCGCACAATACTTTAAAATTTTCCTACAAACTGAGATGACAGAAAAAAAAAACCCATGTAATCATTTAATTATTATCCTACTGAAAATCTTATAACTCCCCTGCGATTCTATATTACACTATCCATAATTATACATTTTCTTTCACATATCCCCTGATTTAATCCAAATCTTATACTTGGATACGGAATTTCCCGAATTCCTTACATTATTCACTTTCCCACTTAATGAAACCATACTTAAATTTTTGTAAATCTTATCACTCACTGAAATTCTCTCAATGCCTACAAAATTACGAATTTTCTCTCAAAAACCACCTAACTCAATTCAAATCCCATACTTGAATACCAAAATGTACATTTTCTTTTCTTATATCCCCTGTAATTGAATGCAAAGTCTCCTGAATTAATTCATTTCTCCTTTTGTGTAACATATATTCTAGCATCTAAATTCCCTGTTCAAACAGAAAAATCTAGTCCCCAGAGAAAATCAAGTAGTGGTATACAAGGTCAACATGTCCTTCTGCCATTGTGTCATTTTCCCTGGAAAGCGGTCCCCTTTCTGGCCTGCGGCTAATACGGGCATTTCTTCGTGTAACTTCCCATGGCCAATTAGCTGTACAAATTTTTGAAGATGTCGTTTTGGCAAAATGATACAAATTTTCTCGTCTACGTTTCCGCCATGTTGTGTAAAGTGTTTAGGACGACGGGATGTGCGCGTAGCAGTGTGTGTGATTGTCTGTGTTTCGCGACTCCTATGGATTACGCAAGGATTCATTTACCCCACGGATTAATTAAAATGCGGTTAGTGTCCTTTTGTTCTACCATTGTATTTTATTATTATATCATGTTTATTCCCGCGTTCTAGCGTTACCTTCGAAAGTTCGTCTCTCTCAAAAATTTTATATGTGCGACCCATTCAAAATATATGTAGAAACGCTTTTTTTTTTTTTTCAAATGCTTTTTATTTAATCTACAATTCGCGTATGTTTATTAAAATTATCTATTCATTTTAAATTATAATTTGTGTATAATTTTCATTACCATTATCTTTTTTCTTTGAACTGCCATTATGATTTTTAATTAAAATTCTCTATCCATTTTAAACTCTAATTTTAATTTTTAATTACCCATTGTTTAGTTATTTGAATTACAATTTTTATTTTTAATTATGAATTATTTATTTATTTAAACTAGAAAAAAAAAATTTGTTTTTCTTTTTTTCTTTTTTTTATTTACCAATTATCTAATTATTTTAAACTATAATTCTATAACTCCTATTTCCTCACGCGTATTCATCCAACAATGGTTGATCAATCCGCTAATTAAATGAAGAGCGCGTGGAGAAAGTTTACTTTTGTTTTAAAATTTCACTGTTCTTTGAAAAGAGTTTTTTTTTTTTTTTTTAGAAATTCAAAATATCCCTTTATTTAATATTCCTAAATATCTTATCCATCGAAATTTTTATTGCCTGGAAATCAAAGTTCTCTTAAAAAAAAACCTTCTTTTTATAGAGTTATAACGACTTTTTATAGAATTCTAACGATGTCCCCCTTTTGCTTTTTTTTTTTTTTTTTTTGAAATGTGACGTATCTTCTCTGTTATTTATGTTCTTTCCAAAATTTGAATTTAATATATCCACATCTTTAACCTATCAACCCTAAAATTTCTTTTGTCCTACAACGATACTTGTTATTTATTTTGTAACAATTATTTATTTTTTTAAATCACAATTTTTATTCATAATTCCCAATTATTTATAGTTCCATATTTATTTAAACTTTCTTGTTCATTTAAACTTTCAACTAATTAATGTATGATTTATTTAAAATTTCCTCAATTTTTTTTTTTTTTTTCACAATTTGTTTACACTTTCTTAATTAATGTAATATTTATTTACATTTCTTTAATTTATAATTCAATGTTTATTTAAAATTTGCGTTCCATCTTTCGCGTTGCATTTTGTGAATGCCGTGTGTTTTCTTTGTTACAAAAATTTTCAAAAATTTGAATTCCGGTTTGTCTGTGAATATCGTGCGTACGCTGCTTCTTTGTAGACTGAGGTTGCAATTCACCCCCTTTGTGAGATCCCATTTCCCCTGTTTCCCTCTGAAAATTGACCTTGAGTGGAACCCATCTCCACTCTTTGACCGTGAGTCGCCACTGAGAAATTCTGCCTCCCTGAAATTGTCGCCACCGAAGTGTTTTGCGTGATTGGCAATCTGCTCTCAACCAGTTCCATCCCGTTGTACGTGTCGCTTGCTGTTTAAGAGAAGGGAGAAAGAAACCTTTTCGCTCGCAAATGTGTTTGTTGACATTTTGTACTGTTCGAGGAGGGGGGGGGGGATCGTTCGCTGGTGTTGTGTTGTGCTGACATTTAGTGAATGTCGTGTATTT
Source organism: Amaurobius ferox (assembly GCA_951213105.1). NCBI lineage: Eukaryota > Metazoa > Arthropoda > Arachnida > Araneae > Amaurobiidae > Amaurobius > Amaurobius ferox. The sequence goes on along the minus strand of OX578137.1, from coordinate 39,787,972 downwards.
TGCTACCTATCTGTCGCAAGTACGTTAAATAATAAAAGCGGGAAGAGAATGTTGCTTTCCATTAACAATTTTGACTTCATATCCATTTTTCATTTTTATAATTTATCCATTGCCGGATCAATTTCCAAAGAATTCATTTTTTTGACAAATTATTATTTTTTTACCTCTTTCTCATCTTGAAATTTTCCAAATAGCGATTGTCATACAATATTAAGTTCCTAAAAATTTTTGGTTTCATGAAAAAATGTGAACCGAGTTTTCTTTCATTCCGCTTTTGGATCTCCTCACTTACACTATTGTTGCAAATTTGTATTTTCTGTGGAACCTCTATTTCTTGCCTAGCATACCTTTTGTTATGATTCTCATTTATTTCTGAAGGTTTTTGGACGCAATTCACTTCACTATCGTTTTGGCTTTTCTCTCTACTTGTACTAGAATTTTTATTTTGAATATTTTTAGTGGTCTCCTTTGAATTTTGTAAATTTTGAGAGTTAGTATTTCCATTATCGTTGTCCATAATATCCATCATTTCACTTTCATTTGAATTTTGTGTATCTTGTATCATGTGATTCTCATTCGTAATTCGAATGTCCTGAAGCTTGCATTTTGTATTTTGAATATTTTCAAAATGAACCCTTTCTGTAATCAAAACCTCCGTTATTTTGTTTTCATTTGGATTTTTGCTATCTTCCTTGCCATAGCTTGTACCAGTGTTTCGTGAATTTTCGGGATCAGCATTTTTGCTAATCAAAGAATCCATTACTTTGTTTTCATTTGAAATTTTGATGTCTTCATTGCCATAGTTTGTACTTGTGTTTTGAAATTTATTTTCCACCTTGTGTAATTCCGTGTTTAATTCATCTCCAATTGCCGCGATATGTTCAACTTTGTCCTTCCTGTCCTTAATGTCCTCTCTCTCTCCATTATTTTGGGTTCTGTAATTACCAATATTTCCACTATCAATTTGAGTTTTATATTTTTCAACGTTACGTCCCTCGTTCTCAATATTTATTTGTGTAACATTCCTTTTTCTAATTCCTTCTCTATTCCTTTGCGTACCCCTTTCTAGGTCTCTGTTTTGTGTAGGAGGTTCTGCATAGTAATTTCTGCTCTGGTGATATTTTCTCGGAAAGGCGTGGTTTGAAATGTAATTGTATGTGTCCGGCTGGGAGGCGTAAGTTCTGCGATCAACATACGGTTGGTTTTGAAATGAGTGGGGAGGAGATTGTATTCGTTTATTCAAAAATGTTCTGGAATTGTTTATGTTTCGATTCCGTCCCCCATTATTTGTTGCGTACGCCCGGCATTCTCTCATACAATGACCCTCTTTATTGCAATAATGACATGTAACAATTTTTCTTGTTTGTATTGTGGGAATGTGTACCTTTCTTTGTATTTTAAATGTGTTTATCTTTTGGGTAATAGAATTTAAAAGATGTGTTCTAATTTCTTGTTGTTCTCTGCGGAACGTCTCAATTTCCCGTCTAAAATTATCATTATTTACCTTTGCAGTTATCGGAGCTAAATTTGCTTGTTCTAAGTATGTGGCCATTTTTTACAGCTTAATCAAAATTATTCCCTGTTGTTACACTTTAAAATCCTCCCCCAAAATATTTAAATACAATATCACATAAATTCAAAAACATAATTCTAATCATTTCACTATCTACGCATGCAAATACTTCACTCCTCATAATTAACTCCTCAAATATTACACAAATATTTATACAATTCAAAAATTTCTTAAAAGCTTCAAGTTCCCTAATAATTATATTTTCACATACAATATGGCATGTCTCATTAAGAACACATAATGATTCATCACTTTGTTTGCTTCTCATACTGTGAAATAAATTTTCTTAAATTTACTTATATTTATTTTAATTTTAAAATTCTTTCTTTAATTTAATCCTTATTTCACACAAAAAAAATTTTTATTCAATATTTTCATTTTTCATTAATTCCAAATATTTTTATTCTCTTCATTAAAATTTAAATTCTGGCATATAACAGGTCTAAAACAGCAAAGTCGCCAGAAGGGTGAAATAATTTTGAATCCAGGTTTGATTGGTCATGAGCACCAATATGATATGTGAGCAATAATTTTGAGTCCAGATTCGACTGGTCACGGGCGCCAAAATGATATGTGAGCAATAATTTTGAGTCCAGGTTCGACTGGTCACGGGCGCCAAAATGATATGTGAGTCGTCACACGCCAGGTATTGGCGCTATATAGACCGATCTCGTAAAGTGGAGTAAATAAATACATAATACCAGTAATTAAAATGAAGAGGCTTAATTTTAAACAATAACAAAGAATTTATTTCATTAAGATAAAACCTTATTTAACAACTATTAACATCTGGTAAATTTCCTATACCAACATCCTTAGTGTAGTACATTAAGACAATCAAATCTCCTCATTCTATGATCATAATATGAGCATTACAATTATTAACCTATTAATGTGCATTAACTCACTATTCTTACTAGCCTACGTCTTAATGGCCCAGGTTAACCTTATTTAGGAGGGTCAGAGAGATAATAATAATCAAAGTGCAAAAATATGTGTAGAATTGTCCTACCTCGATCATCACTGCCGATGTCGGACTTTATGACGGCGCGCTCCGGCTCTGTCCCGAGGGCTCGCTCTCTCCGAGATCCGTCGCTCTTGCGACCTCTTCTTTTCACTCACAAAATTCAAGTCCTCGATTTCAAAAACTTAAAGTCCAAAGTTGCTCTCTGTCTCTACCCCCTTAACAAGGCGCCCCTGTCCATAATTGGCTAAGTAAATTAAGGGCTACGCCCTTCAGGCTATATTATTGGTCAAGGCCCCCCTGAAATATGATATATGCAGTCTCCAGTTTTAAAATCGTTGAAAGTTCTCACGAGAATTTTCCCAAGGTTCAAGTGATATGAATTGACTCTGGGGTCAAGAAGTTCAACCCCTTCCGTTTGTTGTAGCACCTAACGCTGACATGAACTTGAGAAGCACCCTCTCTTTTCGAAATGAATGTCCGGTGCAGCTGCGTTCGAGGGAATGTTACAAAAATTGCCTCACTTCATGAGGGACCGTCTTCTTAGGTCCACTTCCTCTTTCAAAAGAGCAATGTTATATTGGGAATTGAAAATTACAATATAACAATTACCCTTCTTCCCCCCCCAAAATTTGGTGGGAAAAAAGCCAATTACAAAGTGCCAGCTCATAGTTGCTGCAGGCGTGTCCACTGTGTAGTCCAACAACTCGTCTTGCTCTCATCTGTATCTACTGTAAAAATGCACTATATACACATATACACAAATCATATTATCATATATATACTCTTATATGCCATCAAAAGAACACGAAAATACTATACAAAAATACAATTCTCAATGTGTCTGCAAATGACGATATCTGTGTCGTTCAGTTGTACTTAATGTCGATTAAAAGTCTATTCATGTAAGCACAAGTTCGTCCACTGGTGATATGTCTTTTTTTTTTTTTTTTTTTTTTTGTTTTTTAAACAATATAGTTCCACACAAGTTCAAGGTGTATATCTGTAAAATTGTTCACATATGATAACCAAAGTCACTTTGACCGTCAATTGGATATTTGTTGGGATCAGGGACTTACGCATATGGTCCCTAATAAAAACACTGATATCACTGCACACTTGGAAACCGCTGAAATGTAAATCGCTCCACTGCTGGAACTCGTTGCAGAACTGGATCGCTGTCTAACTGGAATTCGCTGAACTGTAAGGCGATGAACTGCTGGAACTCGCTGAAGGATTGGACCGCTGTCTAACTGGAATTCGCTGAACTGTAAGGCGCTGAACTGCTGGAGTCGCTGACCAAATGATAATCTTTGTGCACCAGGAATCGTTGAGCACTCGGAATCGCTGATCAACAGGAATTGCTGACCATTTGAGAATCGTTAGGCAACCGGATCTGTACGCTGTCTCATGTTTTGTTTAGGACAATCAATACATATACATTACACTCAAGCTTATTAAAATACTCTCTTCTCTTAAAACTCCCTTAAGTATCATTTTTTTATAAATTCAATTTCTATAATTTTAATTTGTCACCCGGCACACGAAACATTACAAAAAAAAACTCTCTTTTTTTTTTCTTCAAACTCCTTTTAAATTTGTTAACACTCTCAAAAATTGCCCCATTGAAATTTCTACACTTTATCTACTTTAAATCCTTCCATATACTATATACATTTTTTACTTAAATTTGCTACTCTCTTCAAACTTAAATTTTTCAAATTCCTACTATTTATTTATTTTACATTTCTCTACCTTATGTATATATATATATATATATATATATATTTTTTTTTTACATTATATACACTTCTTATCTAACATCCAATCCATCATGTGTTCTGAACCGGACATGCCATAAATATAACTCATGTACATATTTATAATAAAATACTTAAACAATTACACTATCCTCTCAAATACTATCAAAATAAGATTTATATAGGTTCAAAAATTTCCGCACAATACTTTAAAATTTTCCTACAAACTGAGATGACAGAAAAAAAAAACCCATGTAATCATTTAATTATTATCCTACTGAAAATCTTATAACTCCCCTGCGATTCTATATTACACTATCCATAATTATACATTTTCTTTCACATATCCCCTGATTTAATCCAAATCTTATACTTGGATACGGAATTTCCCGAATTCCTTACATTATTCACTTTCCCACTTAATGAAACCATACTTAAATTTTTGTAAATCTTATCACTCACTGAAATTCTCTCAATGCCTACAAAATTACGAATTTTCTCTCAAAAACCACCTAACTCAATTCAAATCCCATACTTGAATACCAAAATGTACATTTTCTTTTCTTATATCCCCTGTAATTGAATGCAAAGTCTCCTGAATTAATTCATTTCTCCTTTTGTGTAACATATATTCTAGCATCTAAATTCCCTGTTCAAACAGAAAAATCTAGTCCCCAGAGAAAATCAAGTAGTGGTATACAAGGTCAACATGTCCTTCTGCCATTGTGTCATTTTCCCTGGAAAGCGGTCCCCTTTCTGGCCTGCGGCTAATACGGGCATTTCTTCGTGTAACTTCCCATGGCCAATTAGCTGTACAAATTTTTGAAGATGTCGTTTTGGCAAAATGATACAAATTTTCTCGTCTACGTTTCCGCCATGTTGTGTAAAGTGTTTAGGACGACGGGATGTGCGCGTAGCAGTGTGTGTGATTGTCTGTGTTTCGCGACTCCTATGGATTACGCAAGGATTCATTTACCCCACGGATTAATTAAAATGCGGTTAGTGTCCTTTTGTTCTACCATTGTATTTTATTATTATATCATGTTTATTCCCGCGTTCTAGCGTTACCTTCGAAAGTTCGTCTCTCTCAAAAATTTTATATGTGCGACCCATTCAAAATATATGTAGAAACGCTTTTTTTTTTTTTCAAATGCTTTTTATTTAATCTACAATTCGCGTATGTTTATTAAAATTATCTATTCATTTTAAATTATAATTTGTGTATAATTTTCATTACCATTATCTTTTTTCTTTGAACTGCCATTATGATTTTTAATTAAAATTCTCTATCCATTTTAAACTCTAATTTTAATTTTTAATTACCCATTGTTTAGTTATTTGAATTACAATTTTTATTTTTAATTATGAATTATTTATTTATTTAAACTAGAAAAAAAAAATTTGTTTTTCTTTTTTTCTTTTTTTTATTTACCAATTATCTAATTATTTTAAACTATAATTCTATAACTCCTATTTCCTCACGCGTATTCATCCAACAATGGTTGATCAATCCGCTAATTAAATGAAGAGCGCGTGGAGAAAGTTTACTTTTGTTTTAAAATTTCACTGTTCTTTGAAAAGAGTTTTTTTTTTTTTTTTTAGAAATTCAAAATATCCCTTTATTTAATATTCCTAAATATCTTATCCATCGAAATTTTTATTGCCTGGAAATCAAAGTTCTCTTAAAAAAAAACCTTCTTTTTATAGAGTTATAAAGACTTTTTATAGAATTCTAACGATGTCCCCCTTTTGCTTTTTTTTTTTTTTTTTTGAAATGTGACGTATCTTCTCTGTTATTTATGTTCTTTCCAAAATTTGAATTTAATATATCCACATCTTTAACCTATCAACCCTAAAATTTCTTTTGTCCTACAACGATACTTGTTATTTATTTTGTAACAATTATTTATTTTTTTAAATCACAATTTTTATTCATAATTCCCAATTATTTATAGTTCCATATTTATTTAAACTTTCTTGTTCATTTAAACTTTCAACTAATTAATGTATGATTTATTTAAAATTTCCTCAATTTTTTTTTTTTTTTTCACAATTTGTTTACACTTTCTTAATTAATGTAATATTTATTTACATTTCTTTAATTTATAATTCAATGTTTATTTAAAATTTGCGTTCCATCTTTCGCGTTGCATTTTGTGAATGCCGTGTGTTTTCTTTGTTACAAAAATTTTCAAAAATTTGAATTCCGGTTTGTCTGTGAATATCGTGCGTACGCTGCTTCTTTGTAGACTGAGGTTGCAATTCACCCCCTTTGTGAGATCCCATTTCCCCTGTTTCCCTCTGAAAATTGACCTTGAGTGGAACCCATCTCCACTCTTTGACCGTGAGTCGCCACTGAGAAATTCTGCCTCCCTGAAATTGTCGCCACCGAAGTGTTTTGCGTGATTGGCAATCTGCTCTCAACCAGTTCCATCCCGTTGTACGTGTCGCTTGCTGTTTAAGAGAAGGGAGAAAGAAACCTTTTCGCTCGCAAATGTGTTTGTTGACATTTTGTACTGTTCGAGGAGGGGGGGGGGGATCGTTCGCTGGTGTTGTGTTGTGCTGACATTTAGTGAATGTCGTGTATTTTGCTACCTATCTGTCGCAAGTACGTTAAATAATAAAAGCGGGAAGAGAATGTTGCTTTCCATTAACAATTTTGACTTCATATCCATTTTTCATTTTTATAATTTATCCATTGCCAGATCAATTTCCAAAGAATTCATTTTTTTGACAAATTATTATTTTTTTACCTCTTTCTCATCTTGAAATTTTCCAAATAGCGATTGTCATACAATATTAAGTTCCTAAAAATTTTTGGTTTCATGAAAAAATGTGAACCGAGTTTTCTTTCATTCCGCTTTTGGATCTCCTCACTTACACTATTGTTGCAAATTTGTATTTTCTGTGGAACCTCTATTTCTTGCCTAGCATACCTTTTGTTATGATTCTCATTTATTTCTGAAGGTTTTTGGACGCAATTCACTTCACTATCGTTTTGGCTTTTCTCTCTACTTGTACTAGAATTTTTATTTTGAATATTTTTAGTGGTCTCCTTTGAATTTTGTAAATTTTGAGAGTTAGTATTTCCATTATCGTTGTCCATAATATCCATCATTTCACTTTCATTTGAATTTTGTGTATCTTGTATCATGTGATTCTCATTCGTAATTCGAATGTCCTGAAGCTTGCATTTTGTATTTTGAATATTTTCAAAATGAACCCTTTCTGTAATCAAAACCTCCGTTATTTTGTTTTCATTTGGATTTTTGCTATCTTCCTTGCCATAGCTTGTACCAGTGTTTCGTGAATTTTCGGGATCAGCATTTTTGCTAATCAAAGAATCCATTACTTTGTTTTCATTTGAAATTTTGATGTCTTCATTGCCATAGTTTGTACTTGTGTTTTGAAATTTATTTTCCACCTTGTGTAATTCCGTGTTTAATTCATCTCCAATTGCCGCGATATGTTCAACTTTGTCCTTCCTGTCCTTAATGTCCTCTCTCTCTCCATTATTTTGGGTTCTGTAATTACCAATATTTCCACTATCAATTTGAGTTTTATATTTTTCAACGTTACGTCCCTCGTTCTCAATATTTATTTGTGTAACATTCCTTTTTCTAATTCCTTCTCTATTCCTTTGCGTACCCCTTTCTAGGTCTCTGTTTTGTGTAGGAGGTTCTGCATAGTAATTTCTGCTCTGGTGATATTTTCTCGGAAAGGCGTGGTTTGAAATGTAATTGTATGTGTCCGGCTGGGAGGCGTAAGTTCTGCGATCAACATACGGTTGGTTTTGAAATGAGTGGGGAGGAGATTGTATTCGTTTATTCAAAAATGTTCTGGAATTGTTTATGTTTCGATTCCGTCCCCCATTATTTGTTGCGTACGCCCGGCATTCTCTCATACAATGACCCTCTTTATTGCAATAATGACATGTAACAATTTTTCTTGTTTGTATTGTGGGAATGTGTACCTTTCTTTGTATTTTAAATGTGTTTATCTTTTGGGTAATAGAATTTAAAAGATGTGTTCTAATTTCTTGTTGTTCTCTGCGGAACGTCTCAATTTCCCGTCTAAAATTATCATTATTTACCTTTGCAGTTATCGGAGCTAAATTTGCTTGTTCTAAGTATGTGGCCATTTTTTACAGCTTAATCAAAATTATTCCCTGTTGTTACACTTTAAAATCCTCCCCCAAAATATTTAAATACAATATCACATAAATTCAAAAACATAATTCTAATCATTTCACTATCTACGCATGCAAATACTTCACTCCTCATAATTAACTCCTCAAATATTACACAAATATTTATACAATTCAAAAATTTCTTAAAAGCTTCAAGTTCCCTAATAATTATATTTTCACATACAATATGGCATGTCTCATTAAGAACACATAATGATTCATCACTTTGTTTGCTTCTCATACTGTGAAATAAATTTTCTTAAATTTACTTATATTTATTTTAATTTTAAAATTCTTTCTTTAATTTAATCCTTATTTCACACAAAAAAAATTTTTATTCAATATTTTCATTTTTCATTAATTCCAAATATTTTTATTCTCTTCATTAAAATTTAAATTCTGGCATATAACAGGTCTAAAACAGCAAAGTCGCCAGAAGGGTGAAATAATTTTGAATCCAGGTTTGATTGGTCATGAGCACCAATATGATATGTGAGCAATAATTTTGAGTCCAGATTCGACTGGTCACGGGCGCCAAAATGATATGTGAGCAATAATTTTGAGTCCAGGTTCGACTGGTCACGGGCGCCAAAATGATATGTGAGTCGTCACACGCCAGGTATTGGCGCTATATAGACCGATCTCGTAAAGTGGAGTAAATAAAGAAATACATAATACCAGTAATTAAAATGAAGAGGCTTAATTTTAAACAATAACAAAGAATTTATTTCATTAAGATAAAACCTTATTTAACAACTATTAACATCTGGTAAATTTCCTATACCAACATCCTTAGTGTAGTACATTAAGACAATCAAATCTCCTCATTCTATGATCATAATATGAGCATTACAATTATTAACCTATTAATGTGCATTAACTCACTATTCTTACTAGCCTACGTCTTAATGGCCCAGGTTAACCTTATTTAGGAGGGTCAGAGAGATAATAATAATCAAAGTGCAAAAATATGTGTAGAATTGTCCTACCTCGATCATCACTGCCGATGTCGGACTTTATGACGGCGCGCTCCGGCTCTGTCCCGAGAGCTCGCTCTCTCCGAGATCCGTCGCTCTTGCGACCTCTTCTTTTCACTCACAAAATTCAAGTCCTCGATTTCAAAAACTTAAAGTCCAAAGTTGCTCTCTGTCTCTACCCCCTTAACAAGGCGCCCCTGTCCATAATTGGCTAAGTAAATTAAGGGCTACGCCCTTCAGGCTATATTATTGGTCAAGGCCCCCCTGAAATATGATATATGCAGTCTCCAGTTTTAAAATCGTTGAAAGTTCTCACGAGAATTTTCCCAAGGTTCAAGTGATATGAATTGACTCTGGGGTCAAGAAGTTCAACCCCTTCCGTTTGTTGTAGCACCTAACGCTGACATGAACTTGAGAAGCACCCTCTCTTTTCGAAATGAATGTCCGGTGCAGCTGCGTTCGAGGGAATGTTACAAAAATTGCCTCACTTCATGAGGGACCGTCTTCTTAGGTCCACTTCCTCTTTCAAAAGAGCAATGTTATATTGGGAATTGAAAATTACAATATAACAGTATCTTCCTCTTTCAAAATTCCCTTCACCAAAAATACTGCTTTACTGTAAATAAACAAATTATTTCAGTGCGTTGCGTTACATTATACAGCTGACATTGCATTATATTGCAGTATATTGCAGTATGCTGCATTATATTGCAGTACAAGTTGCGTAGACTGTGTATTGTAATACTGGAGCACTCTGGCGCTGTATATTGTAGAACTGGAGCACTGGGCTTCATTGTACTACTGGAGCACTAGACTTTATTGTACTACTGGAGAACTGTACTTTATTGTACTATTGGAGAACTGGGGTTTATTGTACTACTGGAGGACTGTGATTCATTATACTACTGGAGCACTGGGCTACGTTCTACTACTGGAGCACTGGGCTACATCGTACTACTGAAGCCCTGGATTATATTTTACTTCTGAAGCACAGGGCTACATTGTACTACTGCAGCACTGACTACATTGTTCTACTGGAGCACTGGATTACATTATGATAGAAGACAAATGAACTTCAAATAAACAACGTTAAATCATCATCTTTAAATAAACAGCGTCAAATCAGAGTCAATGAACGTTCCCGGTATAAGCCTAGAAAATCCCACGAAGAGGAGTATTTGACATGATTATCATTGAGTTTTAATAAGTTTCATTTTTCTCTTTATGCTGCAAGCACTTTCTCTGATCTAGAAAAGATTCATCATTAAGGTCAAGGATGTAGAAAATTGGGATACAATGTTTAATATTCAATATACATCTTCAGTTAAATTCTAGATTCATTAGATAAAAATCTGGTGTAAGCTGAACATAACTTGCTTTACCTACAGCTCTAAATATACCTTTTCTTTATTTATATGTATTCCATTTATATTTACCTTACAATATAGTACATAAGTTTATTTTTCAAATTACATCAAATGTACAGCATGCCAAGAATTGATCTTTTATTTGGTGACATTAACACTAGAACGACGGAAGCGGTCATTTTGACTGCATAACTACTTTGACCGCTGCCGTCGTTCTAGGAAGATCGTTAATTTGTTCTCTTATTATAAAAGCTAGAATAAGTTTCTTCTGTGTTTTCAATAACTTTAAGAAAAGTCATAAAATTTCAATGGGCTGGGATTAGCCGTTTTCGAGGAATCGTTTCTCAAAGTAGTTATGCAGTCAAAATGACCGCTTCCGTCGTTCTAGTGTTAATGACATCACCTTACCTAAACTTTCAAAGGAAAAATTTGTTGGCATTGGCGTCAGTGGAAATCGCCGACAGAAACATTGCACCTGCAGCAGATGCAATGTTTCTGTCGGCGATTTCCATGGACGCCAATGCCTGCAAAAGGAGATCAAACAGTTAGGGATAGGGCATGTCAAATACCTGTCTTTTTGAGAGGTTCTTCGTTTGGGATGGACGCTGTCCCACCCGTAAGCGAAAGGTTAAATGTGTAAAATAATGTTATATATTTAAAAAAAGAAATCTTTTTTTAGTCGATTTTTGCTCATTTCAACGTCCACCGTCCCCTTAATATATGTGGCCGCTAGCGTGTACACAAAAAAAAATCGACCACAAGCATACAGACAGACGAACATCACTCCAAAAATAGTCAAAACGTGTTCAGTAGATCTTAAAACATATATCGGCATCAGAATCTCGAAATCGAAACATTTTGTGAAAACAATACTTTCTCAATGCTACGTATGAGAGAGTAAAAATATGAATATCCAAATAGAATTTGCACGTAATCTAATACAAAGATCAATTCCATGTACACATGTTAGGTTTAATAAATACAAAATTAAATCATTTTGAATTTTTAATGGATGTTTCAGTCACTACATTGTTAATATTCATAATTGTTTGGTCCACAGTTTGACACTTTCTATTTTAAATTAATTGTTATAACAAGAATTAAATACTTACCTTACTAAGTATCTTTCATATAATTACGCAAGAAAACAATAATGATGTGAACTGTTTCTATCTATCGAGCAATCGATGAAAGTGATATTTATATCTGAATTTTAGATAATTTATTCCAGGTATGTGAAAAAATTTTAATTTTAAGAAATTAGCAGCTAGTTGGATAACGCATCTAGTTTTATTATAAGTGTCTCTGACCAACCTAAAAATCACTTGCTCCAAAGTAGATCCAGTATCGCAGCCAGGCAGGGAACAAAGGGGGATTATCCCCCTCTTTAAAGGTACCCTCAGCCTCCTCCCCCCCCTCCCTTGACAAACATACTCCATGTTCAGCAGTGACCTGACATTTCATCTAAAATGTTCTCCAAATTTTGCATGAAAAGTTTTCTGAGAATTTTTTATTAATTATTCCAATTCAATAGAAATTATGGTTTCAAAATGAATTGGTGATACCCTATAGATTGTATGCAATTTATAATAGAGATAATGTCACGCGTTACTATTAACTATTAGAATTTTTAATCAATTAACACAGATTCGCTACTAGTTAATGATTATATGAGCATCAATTGTAATTATTACGTACTACTGTTAATGTATAGTATCTATACAAACTTTCTCTCAACTATCAGCTTATCAACATTCTGCAACCTTTGCCCATGTTTTTAGCTACTTTGTAAATAATTTCGGCTAACTATCAGAAAAGACACAAGTACAGGCATTCATGAAAATTCCAGTCAGTTTCATTTCTGAAATATTCAGCTATTTAGCGTCTGGCTAAGTATTATATATATATATATATATATATATATATAAATAATTTGAAAGTCCAATAATAGAAAAGTGAGAAGCTGCAACTCGAAAAACCTAACTTTATAACTAACTTACAAAATAAAAGTATAAAACAGCAAATCTTCAATCATATGTAAAAAAATACAAATTTCGAGTCGTATTACTTTCCTTATATACATAATGTATAAGGAAAGTATTGTGACGGGGTCGAAAATTCGAATTCGAGTTTTCGACGGGAGAGCGTTTCAAGCATCCCTGATCACGAATCAAACATTTTTGAAGTGGTGTGTGTGTGTGTGTGTGTGTGTGTGTGTGTGGAGAGAGACGATAACTGACGAACGATCGGACCCCTTCGAACGAAATTTGGTAGTAAAATCACAGTCCGTAAACACTGGAAGCCTATTGCTTTTAAACGTAATCGAATGTTCAGAACCCCCCTAAATTTTCGAGTGAAATTTTGAAAAAATCATCAAAACCGCTAATAAAGTTACGCAAATAGACATTTCTTATGTAATTTTTCATTAGAAAATAATAAACATAAATTTTAGAACGCTAACATGAACCGTTCTAGAGATATTGCGCATTTTTCAAAAAAATTATCAAAAAGTCATATAAAATAAAAAAAATATATTTCCTATTGAGAAACATGTTCACTTTTCATATGTAAAACCATGCGATAAATTGGGTGACATAATTCTCGTGGATCTAGCTCGTTCCATTCATGAGAAAAGATACTTCAAGTAATACGTTTGTATTTGAACGCCAATAGTCATTCATCTGCTATAAGAATAACTTATTTCTCCGTCAGTAAATCTTGGCGAGATTTTGGCGACGAATTTGGCGGAATGTCGCCAACTTGGCGACTTTTTGAAATGTTGTCAAATTAACGAAAATCTCGCCAAATGGATTAAAATGACGCTAAATCAATGAAAATGACGAATAATTGTCGAAAATCCAATATCTTGGAAAGAATATAAGTATCTACTATAAGAAAAACCTATTTTTCTTAATGTAAAAGTAGTAAATTCCTTTCATTATATAAGGAAAGTCATGTGTTGCCCACATCAGATTTTTTTGCATTGTCATTCCTTTTTACTTAATATCTTTATTTTTTTTACATATTCATATTTGCAAAGTATCCTTAATTTTTTTAGCATGCTACGGTATTTATGAAAATTTATATATATATATATATATATATATATATATATATATATATATTATATTATATTATATTATATTATATTATATCTATCAGGAACCTTACTCCCCATTACATACAGCTGATTCCCTGAAACTTTCTGTAACAAACTTGCAAATGTTTTACAGTGTATAAATGCAGCTACATTATTAACCATAAAAAATGTTTTATTATATTATATGGATTAGTTTAATAACTATTAGTTTGCAGATGCTAATGCTTTGTAGTACATAAACTTTGACACAATAATACATGACCCGGCCGTCCAAACAGTTACCTTACACCTTTCTGGTAGGTCGAACGGTCTGGGTCTCAACAACAACAACAATAATACATGCTAATGGTAGTCCCCATGAATTAAAAGTACCTTATTCAGTATAATTAATTAAAATAGTTTTCAATAGAGCAATTTATGTAAACACTAAAATTCAATATTTTAGAGTATTTAAAAAAATTGCCAGTGAGCTTTACCTTTAGCATTGGTTGCCCCCTTGAATTTCATTCCAGCTGGTTTTGGCTACAGCCTGAAGTCGAGCTCCTTTTTGGGGGTCGAGCTATAAAAATTAGCGAAACAGATACAGATTTGTTTCATTTATAGTCTGTACCAAGTAAAGTATATTTTACAAATATTTGTTTCGACATTTTATAACCATTTGTTGTCGATCATCATTCTAATGTTTCTGTCATTCGTTTACTGCTGAAACATTACGTATGAAATAATTATTTATTTATCACTATTAAAGATCCTGATTTTTTAATGTTTTTTTTAAAATCCCTGGAGAAGGGTCAAATATTTGTTAGTTTTTAAAATCAAATGAGTTCCAGTACTCACTGATTGTAATAATCGTCCAAAATTATTTTCGAACTACCATACATACACACATACTACCAAACATACACACATACGACAATACAGACACACATACTACCATACATACACACATACTAACATACATACACACATACTAACACACATATATATATATATATATATATATATACAGACATACACATATATACTAACAAAAATACACACACACTCACACTAACATATATACAGTACACAACTAACTTACAGCCGCGGAAAACAAAAACGTCCCACCCTCTGTTAATCGAGCATCGTTCATCGTAGAGAAAATTGAATGATACCACTCGATTAGGAATAACATCCTCTACAAATTAATGTGCGTAAAATTTGCATAAGGGACCGTCGTCATATCTAAACGCGTACAAACTTTGAAATTTTAAATAGCAACACCCAAGTTTGACAACATAGTTCGAAACTAGAGCAAAATCCAACCTGTGATACCAAATTTCAAGTCATTTGAGTGAAGCGTTTCTGAGTTGTGAGTATGTAAAGTTTTGAGCTCCTAAAGTTAAATTAGTTTCCAAGACTTCCATTCATATCTTCTGTAATAAATATCTGCTCGCGCTGATTATTTGTATGACGTTCTACTAAACAACCCAAACACATTTACGTGATTTTTATTTTTGTAGAATAAATTGTTTGTATGAAATATTAATTATGAAATCAATAATCGAAAAATATTAATACAAACCTGGACACGTTTTGATAAAAATCGATTCACAAAGAGTTTTTATATAGCAAAAATTAAGCACACATCCATAACAGAAGGTCTTGATTTTGCTTCCTATAAGACGTACAAAATTTTTTTTTAAAGTTGTTTCCTCCCACTAGTTCTTTCGAAATGTTTAAATATTCAGCATCACGATAACTTTAGGGGTCGTATATTAGTTTAAACAAGAAAGATCAATCATGCTTAAAGCATTGATTATGAAACACTTTCCAACTTCAATGCAATTTTATTTAAACATCTCTAAAATGCAATACATTCTTAAGTAATATTTTAAAACTTATCACAATACTACATTAATTTATTATATTTGAAAACTTAAACCTTCATCGAAAAAAATGAACTTCATTCAAATGACGGCATTGAAATATAAATTGCCTGGTTTAAACATCTCTAAAATGCGATACATTCCTCTGTAGTATTTTTTAAATCATCATAATACTACATTAATTCATTATATTTGAAAACTTAAACCTTCATCGAAAAAAATGAACTTCATTCGAATGACGGCATTGAAATATAAATTGCTTGGTTTAAACATCTCTAAAATGCGATACATTCCTCTGTAGTATTTTTAAAATCATCATAATACTACAATAATTTATTATATTTGAAAATTTTATCAAAAACTACTGAAATTCATTCAAATGACGTCATAGAAAAAATAACACGCCTGGCTCTCTCTATAAAAGCAGCATTGCATTCATTACATTTTCCCAATCATTTCATTCATCACAGTACTAAAATAATTTATTTTATTTAAAAACTCAAGACCATTGAGCTACAAGTAATTAAACTCTATGCTTACAACTTCATCGAAAAAAATCATCCTTCTCTCTGTAAAATCAACGAATATGTCATTCATATCAGCTATGCAGACTCCATGAGCTAAATACTTTTGCGTTAAAAAAAATACAGCAATTCTTATACAACTCATCCTACATATTTTGCTGTTTATATTTTACATAAGTGAAAAATAGGCTTCGTTGTAGAAATAATCGAATTTGGATGATCATTTAAACTCAAATATATTGTAATTGCGTTGTTCCAGTATGTATATGCACAGAATGTAGGCAAAAATAAAGCGGTTTTAGGACGAATACAACACTCAATATGAATTAAAAAGAACTTTAAAAATCACGATTTTGAGACAAGATGGATGCCATATTATATTTTGAAGTGGGTCACGTGATCTTTTCATATCGTGGTCACGTGATCGCTTCATATAAGAGATGTAATTATTATTTTAATTTTTATTTAAAAACTACTGAATATATTTTGCTTAAATTTTTTTTATTTATTTTATGGAATAATTTGAATATTACCTAAAATTTTGGAAGCAATTTGTGAGTTTTAAATCCGCTTAAAAAATGTTTTAAAAATTAGATCCCATAGGGTTCAATGTATTTCATTTTTTCAACTCGGGTTCAATCCAAAACTAATTAGGTGATATTATTCATTTATATTCCCATAGGTCCGACAGACCGTGTGAACAACATACTAAAATTTCATTTTGATTAAGTCATTTTTACGGCAGTTATCGCGCTAACAGACAGACAGACAGACGGAATGAACAAAGTCATAAACACTTTTCAACTTCCTTGTAAAGTGTTAAAAATGACTAATTCGAAAAAGTTATATTAATTGTAAGTTAATCTTTATTTAAGAAAACGGACATTTAGTTTTACCCAGTTTTAATAAAAACTTTGTATAAACAGTGTTGTATAGATGCAACCTAATCAACGTAATTCTGCTACTATATTGAAGGGTGGAAACTTGTATTGTTATAAATGGGATCTACTTATGTTACTGGCGATAAATAGTTCCCGAGTTACTGCGAGTTGAAATCGCCCACAAAATGTGATAATTTATAATAAAAAATATTTATATAAAACAATAACAAATTATAAAATTATGTGATACTAAACACCAACAAGACTTCAAACGGTGATTGATAATAACGGATTGATACTTTTAAATTCGTCACCAAGTTCCAACGTAGTTGTTTTGTCGCGTCATCTGCAGATATTTGTTAGTCTCATAAATTGATTTTGAAACAGTATTATGAAATGACATTTGAAAATAAACATTTCATTCTTCTTTATTTCTTCTTCCTTTTATTGACCCTGACACGAATGCCCCATTAGTTTTTAGCAACGTACCCAGTACTATTTTTACACCCTAATAATCGTGCCCTATTTGAGGCTCACATAATCCTATCCATTACAGGCCCACTGCCTTAGTAACACACACACACACACACACACAAAACAACACCACACCCAGCCATGAAAATGCTCACCCTCTCATGCAGGAATCAAATCTGCGACCCTTTGGCTGTGAGGTAAGTCTGCTGAATGTCAAGAGGATAGTTCAACAATTTACAACAGTGCTGTGGTCAATCAACGAAACATCACCCTTCAAATTACGGTTTTCAATAGGGAGCTGATCCCCGAAAATTGCACATTCTGGAATATTAAATATCTTCGGATATAAAGATAGAAACGTCGTGAAAATTTGAATTTGGACTAATTTGGGGGTCTAGAACTTGTGGGCGACGTCAAAATTGGGTGTTGCGTGTTGCCATTGAAGATTTCAAAGTTTGTGCGCGTTTAGATATGAAGACGGCCCCTTATGCAAATTTTACGCACATTAATTTGTAGAGGATGTTATTACTAATCGAATGGTATCATTCAATTTTCTCTACGATGAACGATGCTCAATTAACAGAGGGTGGGGCTTTTTTTTTCCGCGACTGTACATACACTAACATACACACACACACTAACATATACGCACAAATAGCATACATACACTAACAAACACTAACACACATACACTAACACACGCACATAGGCTCACCTCGATAACTTTCTATTCAAGTTTGGGAACACTTAAAACGTGCTTTTCAATCAAAACCTTGAAGTCGAATTTTGAATTAGAATATTCGACCCCTTCACAATACTTTCCCTACACCTTATACTATGCATATAGGGAAAGTAGAAATGAACCTAAAGACCCATAATTGCACTGAAAGTTCCATTTCGCATCCCAAATCTCATTTTCATCATACTTCATATAATTCCCCTCTGAGAAATTCTTTTGCAGCCGAGTGCAAATAATTTTAAACCTCATCAGTAATCATACTGAAGGAAATCCCTATTAAAATGAACAGCATACTAGGTTATTACGCTCTGAGAATATGCATGGCAGCATATACTCAAAGTGTAAGCAAGCATTTACTCCCAATTCAGGGTAACATATTTTTTTCTTTCACACATCTGGCACCAACTGGAGCTATCCACCCTTCCGAATTCATTAACAAAATCTAATGGCACCTCCTCATCCCTGTGTTCTTCCGAAAAAAAACCCTTTTCTCCCTTTTTGTGACTGCGGTCGCTCAACTGTGGAACCCATTTCCACACTTCCTGGAGATAAAAGTCGGGATGCATTAGCAGGTTCGAAAACCCAGTGACTTTGACGATGCGTCAATGGATGACATCCTTAACCGTTCGGCCGATCATCGGCAGAGGATCTTCAGACTGGTGCGACTTGGAGAAAAGGAAACAATGTATTCCAAAGTGACAATAGCATGGAGGTAAAAGTAAAGAATTAAAGCTTCACGTTCAGAAAACGGTGATATCGTGTGAGACAATTCAGGTGGCGCTGGGGTGAGATGAGTTGACCTGCATTGTATGTATTTACATAGCGAAAGACCTGGAATATCTATTTAAACTGTCAATTTTGTAAAAATAAATTATTAGCGCAATTCTAATTAGAAATGAAGCAATAAAGAATATTCCTACGTATTCAAAATTATTTTACATATCAATTTATTTTTATCTCCCTATATTTTGTATTCTATCCTACAACTATGAAAAAATACTGGTTAATTATGCTCATAATTAGAGAACCCTTAATTTAAAACTAATCAAAAATACATATACTAAATACTACACCTTTCTGTTACATATACTAAACACTACACCTTTCTAAAATACATATACTAAATACTACACCTTTCTGTTCCGGCCACACATCAAACTGCCATTAACCTCAGGGTTGGCTGTGTGGTCTGGGCCTTCAACACTCCTTCAACACCTTTCTGTTGTGTCAACTAACAATACCGACTACTTTACTAATACTAGCGACACCTTGATATAATTCTCAGAGTATTATAGCATTTTCAAGAGTTTCATCCGTAGAAGTTTTATCTCCTTTTTTCTAACTCCATAGACAATAGATTGTGCAGAATTCTTTAGATTTACACAAATCTTCTACATGGATCTTTGCCAATTGTGAAGAGTTTTATAATCTTAGACGGATATTAGGGGAGACCGGGGTAAGATAACGAGCTGAGCATGATGACGAATAACAGTTTTAACGACTTTATTCTTAGGTGGCAGCACTTGACGAGCATGGGTACAATCCCCTGTTTAAGAGCAACTAATTGCATGCGGAAGGCCCCATTCTTGCTACACGTACAATTTACATTCTTACTCAAACTTTATTAAGCGCCGTGAAACTATTTTTGACTTGCACTAAATAAGCTTCAGCTACTTAAAGGTAAGTCATAAAATTCTGATATAATTTATGGTTACACTTTATAGTATTAAATACTCAGCTAATCTATCATAGTTTAATCCGATGCATGGTTTACTGTATCCCAGCCATGTCGTTTCTTTTAGTCATTCGGGGCAAGATGACGAAGTTCATCATCTTCCACAAGGGAAAGCACGCCGTGCTAATGATGGCGACACTGAAAGTGTAGATTACCCCAACAGTGAACAAATTCCAAGATCACACACACACACACACACACAAGAGATAAGCCCCTCTTCCATCAATATTTAACTTTAAACCCTTACCACAAGTTAAAAGATCAACAAAAAAAAAGAAGAAAATTGTCAAATGGAAAAAAAGAAAACACAAAGAAATAAGAAGAAAATTGCTAATTGCGTTTCAAGGTAAGCGCAGATAAAAAGAACAAGGATATTAATTGCCCAGCTTGTGATGAACTTTATATTGATCCACCGGACGAAGACTGGATACTGTGCTCTTGCTCTCAATGCGTAGCTTGGTGGCATGAAAACTGTACTGGATACGAAGGAAGGAAATTCATCTGTGACTTTTGTAAATAACATATTTCATTAATGATTGTACATCTTTAAACTCTATTAGTGTTTTGCACGTTCTTTAAATACCTTGTTAGGTCAAAATTTTCGTGTTGTCATCTTGCCCCGTATTGAAAGTCATCTTGCCCCAGCACTGGGGCAAGATGATTTTTTTTTACAATATGTTAAAACATGTTTATGTATGGTTTAATTTGGGATATTATCCGATATGATTTTTGTATGAATAATGTATAAATAATTTATTTATGTTGCAAAAAATATGAATTATAAGTTTTACGACTTAAAAAAAAAAATCAAATTCGTTAACATCGTCATCTTACCCCGGTCTCCCCTATATGTGTGACCTTTATCAGAACTAGGGAGAAAACATTTTCTCTCTCTGTATCTCTTTACATGAATCTCTACTTTCTATTACTGGAACAACAATTTTGCTTTCATTCCGAATTTCTACAAACAACGATGGAGATAAACGATATGGATTAAACGATCCAACAAGCAACGACAAAAAAAATCCTACTATATAAAAGACAAAACTTAAACGACGTGGATCATTTTTTAAACTAGGACACTTTTTTGCCTGTATCTCTTTCTCAGGGACACTAAAGAAATGTTAAACACTTTGAGGACCATTTTAAAAATTATACATGCGTTTATATAATACATCGAAAGGCTATTTAGAAAGAAAAAATTGGGTACTCTCTGAGAAACCTTTCCTAATTTGAAAGTGATTTTTCTCAAAATTCAACAGTGGAAAATATATCTTCCATAAAAAAAATCCTACTATATAAAAGGCAAAACTTGAAACGACGTGGATCATTTTTTAAACTGGATTAACTCTCTTGACTCTCACCCTACAACCTCACCTTATTCAGTCCGTTGTGTTCTCTGGAACAGGCAAGAAATGTTTCTATAGATTAAGCTTGTCACTAGTAACTTTGTTTAGCATTCACATCTCATTTTGCGACAAACCTGGTTTTTTTTGGCATTTAAAGTTCTATATTACCATTCTAATTTTTACGTTTTGTGGGAAGAACGTTACGTAGGGGGTTACGTTACGTAGAAAACGGTCCTGCATCACTTTTTCTTATAAAACGCATGAAGACTGATAAATGCAAATGAAATTTTTAACTCGGAAACTTTTCTAGAACTTTCCGGAAGCTTTCCAGAAATTTCGGTGAAATCTAAGTATGCCCCATTTAAAAATTAAAAAAAAAAATTAAAAGTTTTGATCAAAATTCATTTGCACAAAGTTTCAAGTAAAAGACTTTGGATCAATTTATTTTTTATATCAGAGGACATATTTACCCCGAATTTCATTAGCTGAAATAACCAGAGTTTTCCCACACCTGCTTTAAAAGATGATTTGGTAAAATCCAATTTATCAATTCAAAATATTTTCGGCATTAGCATTTGGGACAAAGTATGTCTATATACACACGATGTGAAATAGAGGGTAGTAGCATGACAATTAGGCGTAACTAAAACTTTTTCCAGTTTGAGGCTATATAAACAGGACTCAAACTAGAAAGAGTTTTAACCCAGTCTCTTTGTTTCCCTCATCTTTGCTTAAATGGGTGTAGGAAGATAACTTCTGACATATTCTTTTTTCTCCACTTTTTAAATCGCCCCGGACCCATTTTACTTACTTACTTTAACGATTGTGCTTAATAATTTTTAGATTTATACAAAATCCGCTGAAAGGGATGTTTAAAAGCTAGACCGTCCTTCGAGTGTTAAGAGATTTTAAATTTTAAGAGAGTGCTATTATGCTTTTATTAAATGCACAAATGTAGTGATTATCAAAAAAAGTAGAGGAACATTAATAAATAGAAATATTAGATTTAAAAATATGGTTCATATGAGGAAAGAACAGGATTATGCTTTAATTGCAAATACCAGCACCTTTGGACGATTTTCGTGCTTTTTAGAACTCTTCAACACTGGATGAGTTTTTGATGATTTTTTCAAAATGTCTTTCGAAAATTTGGGGGTCTCCCAAATCAATAAGCTTCTAGTATTAACTAATTGCAATGTGTACCAAATTTCGTTGCAAACGCTCTATTCGTTCGTGAGATACCGTTTCCACAAACTCACAGGGACACACACGTGCACGCATACACACAGACATAATCTCAGAAACGATCGATTCGAATTCAGAAATGCTCGAAACATACTCCTTCATCGAAAACTCGAATTTGAATTTTCGATCCCTTTACAATACTCTTCCTATACATGTATACTATGTATACTGCGAAACTAAAAACATTATACCAAACAACTGTAAAAGGTACAGAATAAAAACTGCCTAATTAAAAAAGTAGAAAAAAAATTGAAGAAAGCAACCAGTTTTGGAAATTGTATGAGCTAATTATAAAAAGCATTCGCACAAAGCCAACTGTAAAATACAGTGATGAATATATTTTTTACTGTTTCAGAAGCAGTTTAAGCTGTTTAATTTAAATTATAAACCGTGTTTTAAATTTCATAGTTCTAATAATCTCTTCTTGAGTTATATTAATTTTAACTTTTAAATTAAAAAAATAATTTTCTAAGACATGGCTTCAAAGTTGAGTTTTACATAGCATCAGTTAACAAGGTTTTTAATCACAGTTTTTAAAGCCTTTGATGGTGAGAATAGAACTTTCAATAATTCTTTAAAGAAAGCAGGCATATGAAAATTAGTGGACTACATTGGACAATTCCTGCAGTTATTTACTTTCCCTGCAATACATGATAATATATAGGGAAAGTATTGAAATAGTGTTGAAAATCGCTACTCGAGTTTTGGGCGGATCTATACGTTTTGGGACCTCTAAACAGGAAAAAACTATTTTTAGCGTGATGTCTGTGTGTGTGTGTATGTGCAATGTATATATCCACTCTAACTCAGAAACTAATGGACCAAATTTCCCCAAAAAATTATAGGTATGCCACTTAAGGGGGGGGGACCCTGGGGCTGATTAAATTTTAGTACGATTAGGGATAAAAGAACCCGCATTTCTTGCAAAATGGCCAGCAAAAATCTCATGTGTCCACTCTAGCTAAAATGTTAATTAACCAAATTTCACAAAATTTGGTGGATGTCACTTTTGGGATACCCTGATGCTGATTATATTTTGGTGATTAGATGTACTGATTTGGTGATTAGATGTGCTGATTAGATTTTGGAAAATAAGAATCTGTCTTATTTTTACAAAATAGCCCGCAAATATGGCCAAAATCTAAAATAAAAAACTACGTATGCTCACATGTAGCAAAGAGAAGAATAAAATCATCCTATTACTCTAGGACTGATTGTGTATATATGTATATACATATATATATATATATATATATATATATATATATATATATATATATATATATATATATATATATATATGAAATGATAAGAATTATGTAAAAAAAAAAAAAAAAAAAAAATACAATTCAAGTAATATTAACATCACCATAGAAGCAAATTCACGGCCATAATGCCGATAAGAGAAAAGAACAGAACCTTCCCAAATTCGATGATTAATCAGAATAAAATTCCTCTTCAGGTCTGAGTATTTAATTCTAATTAACCCAAACAAATGCCTGTTTCAGATTAAACAATAGTACATTACTATAAATACTTAAACTCAGACTACAGACATGAAAAAATGAAAAAAGGATACATTAAGAAAATTGTATTACCATGCGGCATGAATCCTACTTCCTCACCACGTGTATACACGATCAACCTCAACAGCTTAATCTAGAAGCACCGGAATGAACAAGTCGAAATTCTACCAGGGAGGCAGTACGAACGTTCACGGAAATACTCCCAAACCCGTCCAGTGAGTCTATGCTGGAGACTGGACAAGCAATTCAGAATACAACTTCCCAAACATGCAGAAATGAATATGAACATGAATCAAAGATGAAAATTCCTACTAAACAAGTAATTCATAGGAAAACTGGATAATCGAGAATGCCACTATACACCATTATAAGGGCGCTCAAAACGTAGTTTCAATACTGACAAAAGTTACATTTTTTTGCGAAAATAAAATTCAAAACATTAATGTTAATGCATCTTATTTTCCGATTTTTTGATTTTTCTAATGTTTTTGACTTTGTTTATTATTTTTCATTTTTATTTATTTATATAATTAATAAATAATTATATATAATATACACATATACATACATATATATATACATATATATATATATATATATATATATACATATATATACACACACACACATACACACATATATATATATATATATATATATATATATATATATATATATATATATATATATATATATATATATATATATATATATATATATATATATATATATATATATATATTTTTTTTTTTTTTTTCCTCCTCTCTCTCCGGTATGTTAGTCACTATAATTGGGAATGTTTTCTAGGATGTTATCGAGTGAAATTTGATACACTGAGTTGATAATTTTAATAACAAAATTGGGGGGATATGCATTATTAGCCGCTGTACTCAATAATTCCATAAAGTGCGCTAATTTATAATATTCATCACAAATTTTATTGATTCTAAGAGCCTGGTTTATTATAATATTTCTAAATACAGATATATGCAGACAAGAGTCAAAATGTTGAATTTTTGATGTATTAAATTTAAAATCCTGTCTTTTATCATACAAGTTTATAACCATATTACAATTTTGTAAATTTAAATTTAAATCTAAAAAGTTTGCAACATTTGTGTCATTATTACTTGCATTTAATTGTAAATTTTTTGGATAAAAGTTTAATACTATAGGGATATTATTATTTGGGGATACACATAAAATGTCATCTAAATATCTAAACATGTGCATATTATGCAAGCTTGGATTAATGTTTTTTTCATAGAAGAATAAATACAGATTAGCTAACAATGATGAGGCACACCCCCCTTTGTGGGATACCAACCTGCTGTTTAAAAATAGTACCACCATGTTGAATATAATTCTCATAAAGAGTGAAGTTAAGTAATTTTTTAAAAAGAAAATTTGAATATTTTAGGTTGATATTATATTTTTCAAAAATTCCTAAAATAATTCTATACAGATCATCTATATTAATATTATTAAACAAATCTTTGAAATCAAAGGTATAAATACTACGCCGCCTCTGAAACAATGTCCAGTTACCAAATAAAAACAAAAATTGAAATGAAAGTGCAATAATTCAGTGTTATTTTATGTAATTAAACTCAATTTAATGAATTAATAAATAAATAAAGAGAACTTGCAAGGGAAAGTCATGTGCTGCCCAGATCAGATTATTTTTCATTCGATTCAAAATGTTTCAAAATGAACAGAAACCTAAAAGTTTCTATTCTCCAAGCTGCATTTATTATTTTATTTACAATCAAAGTTCGCCTTTCTGACTTTTGCAGGAAAACTACGCATTTTGGCGCGCACGGAATGTGACGTCATAATGCCCCTTTAGTATGTCCGCATTCTAGCGAATCTGTGAACAAGCTTGTAAACATTTTAAAAGTTCTGTTAATGATAATTGTTTTTGCTATCTAAAAATTGTTTCTTCTATCTAACAGTTATGAATATTGTATAATTTAAATGTGGACGAAAACTAGTTTTACATAATCAGATAAAATATTTATATATGTGCCTAAAAATGGTGTTCTTCGTAAAAAATGGTGCCAAACGATGAACCGAAATGGTAAACAAAATCCATCCTTGTCATCAAAAACTGTTATTTTTTATATTAGTATGCTTTTATATTAATATGTTATATATTAGTTTGTTTGTACATTTGCATGTCATATATTAGTATATTTTTATATTAGTATGTTATATATAAGTATGCCGATGTGGTGGCCGAGCGGTCAAAGAGGCAGGCGTTTCCTCGTGATGGCTCGGCTGCCAGATTGCGGGTTCGAGTCCCGCCTGTGGGCATGGATGTTGTAATGTCTTATTTGGGGCAGAAGTCAGACTTCTACCTTCGGGTGCCCCGGGTCATTAGACTAAACGGAAGCAGTGCACACATTCTTCCTTAAATGTAATGTTAGGGACACGACAGCAACAACATTTAAGTATGTTTTTATATTAGTAGTTATGTTATTTTTTATATTAGTATTTCATATTTGAAAAGCAACGCTCTTTTAAACGAAAATTTTAATTATATTTACGGTGTCGAACTAATAGTGGGCATCATTCTAGTAGTTGCACTCTCATTCACTATAAATCACTTTACATCTTAAGATAAATCATATGGCGTCTTAATATTGCAGTTTAACATTCCGTCATAGTCTTTTTTGTAAGACAGAATGCCATTAGGGTATGATCAATGCCAATAAGATGCTACAATTTTTAATTCAATGTCACCTGGATTCAAAATTAAGTAAATTATTTAATTTGTCGCTAAGAAAGATTATATTTGTTTGTTTTCTACTTTCCCTGCAATGCATGGTAACGTAAAAGGAAAGTGTGAAATCATGTCAAAAATTGCAACTCGAGTTTTCCACGGATCTACACGTTTTGAGGCCTTTAGAACACGAAAAAACTATTTTAGAGTGGCCTTTGTGTGTGTGTGTGTGCGCGCAATGTATGTACACTAATTGACCAAATTTCCTAAAATTTGGTAGATAAGTCACATGTAGGTCACCCTGATGTAGATTAGATTTTAGTGCGATTCGAGAAAAAAGAACCTGCTTTTTTTTGCGAAATAACCCTCAAATCTAAAATATCCGATCAATTAAATCCTTGTTTTATACGTAATTTTTGACGATCAAAGGAATAAGGTCAACCCCATTACTCTAAGATGGACCATTCTCGAGATAGTTAAATTTTTAATTTTGATGAGCTAAGGACGTTTTTCACTGTAGTTAAAAACTTTTTAATGAAATTTCTTAAAACTTAGTAACTAAGTCCCTTGTTGGTTATCATGAGGCTGATTAGATTTTGACATGACTAGAAAAAGTATAACCGACTCTTTTTTTGCAAAATGGCCAGCAAAGATAGTGAAAATCTGAAATAAATGACTAAAATTGTTAAAATATATTAATTAAATTCTTGTTCTCCAGGTAAATTTTGACATATAAGCGAATAAGACTGTTTAGTTCTTTAAAAGTTACTACATGCTTAATCGAGTCATCAATTTTTACAGAACCAAATCCCAAGTGTATTTTTCTATATTTAGATACTCATTTCTTTCTTACAATCCAGTTTATCAGAATTACAGTTAATTATTCATAGTGCTATACCATTTGTTCGTTTCTTTCCTTGACCAGTATTGAAACTGTGTCACTGTTTACTGTGTATATGCTTTTAAGTAATTACTTAAAAGCATGCACACAGTAAACAGTAACTATATATTGGTAAAGGATCTTAAAAATTTAATTAACCAATTTAAGGATGTTTTAGTACCTTAAAACATTCTTCCAAATTGTGAAATCCAAATGTGTATCAAAAAAGCCGTCACAGTAGAATCGATCTTGGGCAAATTGTCCGATTGCCATTTAACAAAACCAGGATCTATGTTTACAATAAAATAAAAAAATAAACACATGATCTAAATTCAAGCAGACCAAGCCCAAAGATGTAAAAATAATTATAATTCGATTCTAAACAAAATTACACGCCATCTACTTCGCAGATATTTCACAAGAAACAACACAGGACAAGTAGGCAAAACACATGACGGAATATCGCACCACAGGTCAAAGGGGAGGGGGATGACGTCACAGACAATCACTGGGCATTTAATGTTTGCGTAGTATTTTGCGTTTCTCCTTTTTTGATATTTAAATAAATAATGTTTAAAGAGATTTTCACTTCAATATTTGAAATCAAAAAGTACATCTTTATAAATATGAATTGATTTTAAGAGTTTTAAAAAAAATGCGAGAATTATCCATTGTTTGGAGGAATTATTACATCGCTCTTCTTCAGGCCGCAAAAACAGGGTATTTTCTTAATACCTGCTGCAATTCAAGAAGAAGAACCGCTGAGAATCAATTTTTGAAAAAAAAATCATTAAAAAATAAATATCTTCAATACAGTTAATTAAATATCTAATCGATACGTAATTTTTTCATTACAAAACAAGTGATACAAACTTTAGAATGCTAACATGAATCGTTTTCGAGATATTGCAAGTTTTTTCAGATAAATTTATCAAAAGCCTATGCAATTAAATGTAAACACAGTCATTATACGGCAAATCTATTAATGCTATTCTCATGAATCTAGGTCGTTCTATTCCTGTAAGAACATACATTATCGAAAACCCAGACCGTCCGACTCGTCCTAGGACATGAGTAGCTGTTTGGACGACCAGAAGAACATACACTGTTGTTGTTGAGACCCAGACCGTCCGACCTACCAGAAAGGTGTAAGGTAACCGTTTGGACAGCCGGGAAGTGCGTGCCACCCAATTTAGACCGGAATCCAGTGGGGGATGCATCTACAGGGACCGTACCCTCCTTCTCCTACCACCGACCTCTCGGAAGGACTTACGGACCCCCATGTTTAACGTGATCGTACTCCGCATGAACACGGCGGCAGTTGTTGCAGCGTGCAAATACAGCGCGCAAACCACCGGGCTACCGCGCCCGAAATGTGCCAACAGCACGCGGTGTTCCTAGGTGGTCACCCACCCAAGTACTAACCGCGCTCGATGCTGCCTGACTTCGGTGATCTAACGAGAACTGGTGTTTTCAGCACCGTACGGCCGTTGGCAGAACATACATTGTCGAAAGCCCTGACCATTCGGCTCGTCCAAGGACTTAGAGCAGCGTAATGGATGGCCGGAGAACATACATTGTGTAATAGTTTTGTATTTTGACGCCATACATTGTTGAAGACCCAGACCGTCCGACTCGTCCTGAGGACTTGAGTATCTATTTGGACGGCCGGTCGCTATACATTGTTGTTGTTGAGACCCAGACCGTCCGACCTACCAGAAAGGTGTAAGGTAACTGTTTGGACGGTCGGGAAGTGCCACCCAATTTAGACCGGAACCCAGTGGGGGAGGCATCCACAGGGACCGTACCCTCCTTCCCCTACCACCAACCTCTCGGAAGGACTTTCGGACCCACATGTTTAACGTGATCGCCATACATTGTTGTTGTTGTTGAGATCCAGACCGTCCGACCTACCAGAAAGGTGTGTGTGAGTGTGAAGACTCAGACCGTCCGACTCATCCGGAGGACTTGAGTATCTAATTGGACGGCCGGGAAGAGATCCGGCGACAACACCAGAAAAAACACAACTAAACAAAACAGCAAACAAACAAAGCAGTAATCAAAAACAAAACACAACATCAAAACAACACAGCAAACCAAAATAAAAGGGAAGGCGGCACCACCGGGGAGGAGCAAGTAAAAACCAAGGGGATCAACAACCAGAGAAAAAGTTAAAAGCAGCAATGGCTCTCAGGCTATTCAAGTGATTTTGTTGGATATTTCTCTCGCTATGAGAACACAGTTTTTAATTTTGTTAATTGAAGTTTTATTCGAGCAGACACTCGAGAACCAGGCCGCGGAATTAGCGGGGGAAGGTTTCAGAAAGGTGTAAGGTAACAGTTTGGACGGCCGGGAAATGCCGCCCAATTTGGACCGGAACCCAGTGGGGGAGGCATCCACAGGTACCGTACCCTCCTTCCCCTACCACCAACCTCTCGGAAGGACTTACGGACCCACATGTTTAACGTGATCGTACTCCGCTTGAACACGGCGGCAGTTTTGGCAGTGGCTGGAATCGAACCCGGGCCTACCGAGTGCAACTCCAGCGCGCTAGCCAATGGGCTACCGCGCCCTACGCCATACATTGTTGTTGTTGAAACCCAGACCGTCCGACCTACCAGTACGCCATACATTGTTGAGACCCAGACCGGCCGACCTACGAGAAAGGTGTAAGGTAACGCCATACATTGTTGTTGTTGTTGTTGTTGAAACCCAGACCGTCCGACCTACCAGAAAGGTGTAAGGTAACTGTATGGACGGCCGGGAAGTGCCACCCAATGTAGACCGGAACCCAGTGGGGGAGGCATCCACAGGGACCGTACCCTCCTTCCCCTACCACCAACCTCTCGGAAGGACTTACGGACCCACATGTTTAACGTGATCGTACTCCGCATGAACACGGCGGCATTTGTGGTAGCGTGCAAATCTTGCGCGCAAACCACGGGGATACCGCACCCGAGATGGCCAACAGCACGCGGTGTTCCGAGGTGGTCACCCACCAAGTACTAACCGCGCCCGATGCTGCTTGACTTCGGTGATCTAACGAGAACCGGTGTTTTCAGCACGGTACGGCCGTTGGCCCCACGCCATACATTGTGTAATAGTTTTGTATTTTGACGCCATACATTGTCGATGTCGAAGGCCCAGACCACACGCCATACATTGTTGTTGTTGAGACCCAGACCGTCCGACCTACCAGAAAGGTGTAAGGTAACTGTATGGACGGCCGGGAAGTGCCACCCAATTTAGACCGGAACCCAGTGGGGGGAGGCATCCACAGGGACCGTACCCTCCTTCCCCTACCACCAACCTCTCGGAAGGACTTACGGACCCACATGTTTAACGTGATCGTACTCCGCATGAACACGGCGGCATTTGTGGTAGCATGCAAATCTAGCGCGCAAACCACGGGGATACCGCACCCGAGATGGCCAACAGCACGCGGTGTTCCGAGGTGGTCACCCACCAAGTACTAACCGCGCCCGATGCTGCTTGACTTCGGTGATCTAACGAGAACCGGTGTTTTCAGCACGGTACGGCCGTTGGCCCACGCCATACATTGTGTAATAGTTTTGCATTTTGACGCCAAAACAGTCTCCAGCAAATATTTATTTTACGGGATATTAATTAAATGTCAATGGCATTTTGTTGTGGATTTTGCACGTTAGTATGAATTTCATATTAGTATGAATCACTCTGTTTGGATCAAGGGCGTCAACTAAAGCTCCAAATTTCAATTTATCTTATACCTATAAATCAATGCCGATAACATTTTGGTATGATTTTATTTATTGATACGCACATTTATCTACCGTAAGTACGATGATTAGATGATTATCATAGTATCGAGATTCGTCCTTCTAAATTAATTAATGAAAAGTTTAATACATTACTAAGATTCGCAAAAACATAAATAAAACTTGAATTTTAAGAATATATAAATTGGAACTTGCAAAGATTTTATATAATAAAAGTGTTTTTTTAATTATTAAAATCGTTTAATATATAGGCCATACTGCTCAGCAAATGCTAGCAATATTGCTGATTGTCAAATTAGATTTGAGCTAAATATAAGTTAATTTGGTCCTTTGAGATAGTTTTGCATGTTGTCATCAAGGAAAACGTCCAATTTTAATATGCAATTCAACGCTAAAAACATTGTGCGGTAGAGCTTGTACATTATTATTTTGCTGTGAATGAAAAAAGTCATTGGATTATGTAGGGAAAATTATACACTTTCCAAAACAGATTTTTTACGTTTTGAAACGCATCTGCTTATGTTTTAATAATTGAAGTTTTAAAATGTTTGAAAACATGCAAATATTATATTTTACATGTATTATTTGCTTTTAAGTATTATATATTTTGTTTACTTAGATACTATTTAAAAATTTATATTATTAAATATGTTTATTTAAGTACGATTTATTTAAATATTTTCCGTTATTAAGATGCAAAATTATTTGTCTACATTTCGGAAATTTTAACTAATTTAAATTTTCTGATATTTATTTATATTTGAAAAATGCATGTGATATGCATTATGATGTCCCCAAAAGTTTGTATTCGTCTGCATTCATTATACACTATATTAGTATATAAACCTGCTGAAGACAGGAAAAATGAGGAGAGAGAAAATCACCTCTAAAGCCTCAATATTTGTTGAACATTAGCTTAAATTTAGATGGAAAATGCGAACACAAATTTTTCAGTAGTAAAATTTCTTATAAAATTTTGGTAGTTAAATTCATTTTTTAAAGTAAGTATTTCAAAGCATCACTTTATTTTTCAGAAATTTGTAAATTTAGGTATAAGCTAAACCATACCTTATTATGATTATGTTAAAATTATTTTGAGTATATGCGCTGTAATTAAGCCTGTAATATGCGCACAACACATAAATATATTTGTTTTTATTTAAAAACCTCTAAATTTTATATAAAATAAAAATATATATACATTACTTTTTTAGAATTTTTTTTTACAAACGTACAGTTAAAGATTAAAAGGTTCTAACCTTCAAATTTCATAACCACCAGTATCTCACTAACATACACACATACTAACGTACACACATATTAACATACATGCACACACTGACATACAAACACACACTAGCATACATACACACACTAACATACATACACACACTAATACACGTACACACACTAACACGCATGCACACATACATATGCACACACAGCTTTGTTATGGCACAAAGAATATGTATGAAGATTCTGAAATCTGACGTGCTGTTGGGAGGCTTGTGACAGCACAATTTATTAAGAAAGTCGCCAATTTCTTTTTTGTGGACCATTCTATAATTTCTCGTTTGTGTAAATAATTCCAAATGAGTGGCAGTTATCAAATAAATTTTATTTTATTTTCCAAGATATTGAATATTCATAAATTTGGGGTCATTTTCGTTAATTTAGTGGCATTTCTGTCAATTTGGCAATATTTTCGTCAGTTTTACGACCTTTTTGAAAAGGCTCCATGTTGGGGATATTTTGCCAAATTACGGACGATATTTTGTCGTTATAGATGGAGACAAACAAATAAATGATTTTGGGCAAATTTATAGGCGTTAAAATGCAAAACTATTACGTGCCAAACTAACTCGTGGCAAAAATAACTCCAACAAAACTGACTCGTGAATGGAACAAACTAAATCTATTAGAATGATGACGAGTTTGTTGCAAAATATTGCATTTGGAAAGAGAACATATTTCGCAATAGTTAACATATTTTTAATTTTATGTAATTTTTTAGATTTATTTGTAAAACGTGCAAAATCTTAAGAATGGGTCTTGTTAGCGTTCCAACGTTTGTACCATTCATCTTCTAATGAAAATGACATGAAATGATTTTGTATGTAACGCTATTAAAAGTTCCGATTTTTTTATATATACATTTTTTTTTTTTCAAATTTTTTTTCGAAAATGGTGGGAGGGGGATGTTCTTTGAATGCATTTAAAATAGAGTTTTAGTATACACTAATTGTAGGAATCGTACCAAATTTCATTCGAAACGCTTCATTAGTTCATGAGATATTGCATCCACAGACTCACGTATACACACACTCACTAACATACACATGCGCGCGCGAACTCGCACACACACACTAACATACATATACACACATTAACATACATACACACAGACATCGCTTCAAAAAATGTTCGATTCAAGTATAGCTAAAGTGCTCAAAAACACGAATTTGAATTTTCGTCTCCATCACAGTACTTTCCTTATAAATTATACAATGTATGTAAGTAACGTAATAACTATTGTAAAATAAGCCAACGACGTCTGTTCATAAAGGCAAAATAAGAAATTCGGCAATTTCAATACTCTTAGAAGCCGAAAGATTACTTTAGTAAGGTTTCTCGGCTCCCAAGAACCTTCCTTCACCCATGGCGATATTTTAATTCATATCTTTAAAATGATCAACATTTCACAGATGCATCCGATAAATTCACCTGACATAATGCATATAATGAACAGTTGTGAATCTCGTAGACGCCGTAACTTCTGTACTTCATCAAGAGATGACACCCATAACCACTCAACCGCTGAAAAGACAAGGTCAGGACTCACTGGTGGTTATTAACATCGCTGACAAAGGATATACAATTAACCGGTATTTTCTAGACTTAGATGACTGCGATAAAAATTATAGGTCAGCTGTCAACCGAATATTTCAAATGCATGTCGCACACTGATGGTGTCACATAGACATGTTACATAGACATAAGCTTCTGCATAATGGAGTTAGTTAATTGGCTTGCTACTTATACTGTACAGAATTCAAAATTTTCAAACTATATGTGTGGTGACTAAATATAATATAAAGTTTTAAGAGTGATCTTAATTTTAAAATAGTACATTGGCGTTATGATAACGCACCAATTGTCCCCCGTGTTTTCCAGTATTAACTGAAAGCAAGAAAGATCAATCATGCGCAAAGCATTGATTATGAAACACTTTCCAACTGAAATTCAATTTTATTTAAACATCTGTAAAATATGATACATTCCTCGGTAATATTTTTAAAATTATCACAATACTACAATAATTAATTATATTTGAAAACTTCATCGAAAACAAATGAACTTTATTCAAATGACGTCATCGAAATATAAATCGCCTGGCTCTCTATATAAAAGCAGCATTTCATTCATAAACTTTTTTCTGTTCCTTTTATTCATCACAATACTACAATATTTTATTTAAAAACTTAAAACCATGGAGGTACAAGTAATTTAACTCTATGCTTAAAACTTCATCGAAAAAATCGTCTGCTTCTCTATGTAAAATCAAGGAGTGTTTTATTCATATCAGCTATACTGCAGACTCCATGAGCTAAATAATTTTGCGTTAAAGAAATGCAATAATTCTTATACAACTCATTCTCCATAAGTGAAAATTATGCTTCGTTGTAGAAATAATCAAAATTTGATGATCATTTAAACTCAAATATATTATAATTGCGTTGTTTCAGAATGTAGATGCACAGAATTTAAGCAAAAATAAAGAGGTTTTAGGACGAACACAACACTAAATATGAATTAAAAAGAACCTTAAAAATCATGATTTTGACACAAGATGGATGCCATATTTTATTTTGAAGTGGATCACGTGATCTCTTCATATAATAGTCACTTAATCTTTTC
Source organism: Amaurobius ferox (assembly GCA_951213105.1). NCBI lineage: Eukaryota > Metazoa > Arthropoda > Arachnida > Araneae > Amaurobiidae > Amaurobius > Amaurobius ferox. The sequence goes on along the minus strand of OX578137.1, from coordinate 39,752,420 downwards.
ATAAAAAGAGTGTAATTATTATTTTAATTTATATTTCAAAAACTACTGAATATATTGTGCTGAAAATTTTTTTATATATTTTATGAGATAATTTAAATATTTCCTAAAACTTTCAAAGCAATTTGTGAATTTTAAATTTGCTTAAAAAATGTTTGAAAAATTAGGTACCATACTGTTCAATTTATTTCATTTTTTCAACCCGGGTTCAATCCAAAACTAATCGGGTGATGTTATTCATTTATATTCCCATAGATCCCACAGACCGTCTGAACAACATACTAAGATTTCATTTTGAGAAAGTCATTTTTACGGCAGTTATCGTGCTAACGGACAGACAGACAGACAGAATTAACAAAGTCATAAACACTTTTCAACTATGTTGTAAAGTAATAATAAAATTGATTAATAGACATACATTGAACTTTTTAACTTAGGAGACAAAGTAAACCTTTTATTTACTCCAACTTAATTTTCATTATAATTATTATTCAACTTGAAAATACCCTTATTATTAAATTGTACATTAATATTTAACATGATATTCATATTTGATTTTATATTAATTAAAACAGTATCTCTGTTAGCGGTGAAAGTGCGATCCGAGGTTACATTTTAGTGTGACTTAGAATCAGATTTGATATAGGTTCCGTCATAACTGATATATATATATAATAGATTTACCTTTGCTCTTTTTAATGGTCATCAAACTTTGGGTGTACATAATCTGTAATATACTGAATCTTAAGGTTGAACGAAAAAAAATAATTCTGCAGGAAATCTGAGTTACGCCACGTTCCAGTTAATTAAATATGAAAACAATAAAATATTTTATAAAGAATGAGGTCGAAAAATCCTCAAGATCACAGACAGTGGGCTGAAAAGTAAATATAGAATTGCAGATAAAATAAAGAAAATTATGAAAATACTAAATCGTTTGACATATTTTTGTTTTGTTTAATTAGTAAATTTTGGTCATTAAAATAATTTTAATTTTGCACTATAGCAATAAGTATATGGGGTGTTTAGGGCATTTTTCTTTATTACATCATTTTATTGTTTTGAGGTCAAAAGTGCATCTTTACATATCATTTTCTAGCAAATCTTAGGTCATTTAATCTTAGCTCTATTTATAAGTAATTTAAAAAAATTTTCATCGGATTTAGAACAAGTTCGATTATCCTTTTAATATAGAAAAATCTGTAAACATCCAGGAACTCGTGTTCTGCATGTATTCAATATAAATTGAAACCAACGGCCACATTTTCACTAATTCCGGCTATTACTCATCAACATTGGAGATGAGATGAATAGAAAAGAAAATTCCGCCATCGCCAACAATAGGAGAAAATATATCCAGTTTTCTCTTGGGAGTGTGTTTCTGGGTTAAAACCCCCGCCGGGGTCAATAAGTTTTTGACCCGGATTCGATCCGCTTCCAACCACTTTACACTTTTTATCTGGAGCATAGATGACTCTGCTGAGACGAGATTCTTTGTTTTTTTGTGTTTTTTGTTCTGGGGTTTTTCTCCAAATAGCACGTTGCCCACATTACAACCTATTTACTCAATCTTCAAAATTCGATTTATGACCGCCAAAATTCTAATTGGCGTTTCTCTGTCTCAGCAACTTTCTATCTTTGTTGCTGGGTGGTGATGCCACCGTTCTGTTTAAATTATTTGGTAAAAGCGTCCAATGATCTCAAATGCTGGAGAGAAATGGACACAACTCGAGGCCTTGCAATGCAGAGGTGTGGGATACAGAGCTGCAAAAGTGTTCGAAAGAAATAATATGCTTGAATGAGAAAATAAAAACGTTTTAGTAAAATTATTTTTTTTTTCAAAATTATTCTACATATAATTGAGACTATGTATATATTTAGAATTGTCTGTAAATCAAATTAACACGAGAATGGCTTTTTTGAAAGGAAGTGCCTGTTTCCGTACATAACCACTTACTTGACTTTAGAAAGCTCGAACCCAACCAATTTCTTTTTATCGAAGAAGAAGACAGAACAAAATTTAAAGAAAATAATTTTGTTTTTGTTTTTTTTAAAAGAAAATTTGAAGAAAATACAATACATTTGTTTCGATTTCTCGAAGTTTTGTATGCGAATTCTGATATTTATAGTTAAGAACAGTATTCCAAATGAAAATATAAATATTGTGGAAATTAGAAAAGAGGTATGAAGGCAAGTCACGCGGAAATGAATACGAGTGGTTGAGTGTTCCAGGCTAAAATGTCGCAGGAGGGGGGGGGGGGGGGGCTATCCCCTTCTTAAGTATCCCGCACCTTCCTCAAATTGAGTTTAGAATCTTCATATTTATCACATGTTGCTGTTTAAAAATATTTTAAATTTCATTCACACCTGTTGAAAGTATTGATAAATGAAACCTGAAATGCTTTCATTTTTTAATGTAGGGCTGAGCCAATACATACATGATCGAAAGTTATCTGTTAAGCTGAATAAGCAAAGGATGGCTGTTACTATATTGCTAAAGGACGATAACCGTGCTGCCAAAACAAAACCGAAAGATAAGTTATAGCTGAATGCGCCAGGAATAGATGTGGCTCAAACGAAATTGAAAACGGACTGGAGGGAAATTCAAGGGAGCCTCAATAGTCTTGATGGAGGGCCTCACCAAAAACGCAATTAATCATTAACATATATAAACCATAATAGTTACTATTATATATTTCAATACATATAAATTATTAACAAATAATTGCATATTTATATTTGCAAGCTAAGGGCCGGTTATTAATATCCATATAGCTGCCATAAATCAATATTATTGTACAATAATTACAATTTATTTTAATGTAAACATTAACTAGTAGTAAAACTGTTAATAATTCGTAGAAAAATTCTGAAAGTTAATACAAGTTAATGCTTAATATTAACTCTTAGCTACTTATCAGTTGATCTTGACTCTATAATGTATACCAGCGAACCCCGCAATAATACAACAGTATCCTAAATACTATTATCATAATTTTCATATATTTTTAAATTAAATATGCAAATAAATGGATCATTAATATAACCACACATTCAGCTAAATTAAAAAATCTTTAAAACAAAGTAATTTATAAAAAATAAAGAAATTTTTTATGCAAAATTTGAATGGCATTTCATATGAAATTCCATATCGCTACTAAAATTTTAATATTTTTATCAGGGAGGGGCTGAGAATACCTCTTGGGGTGCTTATCGCTCTCTTGCCCCTGCCTGGCTACGATCCTGAATGGCTATACTACAAAGGGACTACAACTACGCTGCTTTTATGGAGTCATTTTTATTTAAGTTCAAAGGTTGAACCGAATGTTAACTACAGCTATTTACTTCTGATCTTTAAAACATAATATAATTAAATATAAGAATACACCAAAATTATGTAAAGTCGGGGATTAATAAATTATTGGTTCTATCTGACTATGGATACTTTTTATATCAGTTGAGCGTACCTACTTTGGGGCAACTCAAATTTCAATCTACCCATTTTAGGGCTGAACTGTGAGCATAGTATGGATTCCCTACTATGGCAAGAAAATTTTGGCAGATGATTTTCCAAAATACTATTCAATCCAAATTAGCATTTTTATAAACAATTTGCTGCAGTTATCTTTTCCAATACACATTGAAATAGATTAAAGTGTAATTTATAAGCAAACATCGCCTCAAACTTTATCCATAAAATTTTTCAAATTTGATGCGCTATTATAAAAACGTAAACTCACAATAATTGATTATACATCTCTTGGTTAGTTTTATGACTATTTTTTGCTTTATAGCTGACTATTGAAATGAAAATGGCTTCTTGTGAGTTGTTTATTTCTTTTTTTTTTTTTTTTTGAGTAAACTATGTAGATCCAATATGTTAACCATATATACTAAAAGTATATTAGCATTTGATATTTATTGGTGAGGTGTCATGATTTACTTAATATCAAAGCCCGAACTATTTTCGTCTATCATAAGTTTCCGTCTTGAACGGGCATCTTCAATTATTTATTAATCATTAGCTTTAGCAAAAAAATCCAAGGAATTAATTTTTACACTTGAAATTGATTTGTATCTAAATATTGAAATATGAATTTTAAAGAATCTTGCTGCCCCAACCGGGAATCGAACCCTGGATCTCCAAACTGAACAGTCGACGGTCTACCGTTGAGCTTCTAGGACGAAATTGCAAGTTCTTATCGTCGAAATGGACTCTACAGAATTAATAATGTGCTTGCAATCAATTGCGGAATAATTTGAGCCCAAGTATACATCAAATAATAATACAAATGACAGATATTAATTGAGGTCTGTAAATAACTCTTGTTTCCCAACCGAGATTCAAATTACGTGTCTCTGCTTGCGAAGTCGACGTTTTATCGAGCTAGTGGCTTGATGATATTTTTTTTTTAAGTGAGAGACTCAATAGTGTCCATCAGAGTTTCCAATCAAATTAAATTTTGACCAGAAGAACCTCTTCTTTTCTCTGATTTTTACTTTTCTTACACCCACAGTATAATGTAGGGAAGTATTTTGACTTGATCGAACATGTAAATTGAAGTTTTCAACAGACGTGCATATTTCAAGCATTCTTTTAAATATCTTGTAAATTTCTGTCACTGTTTTCTGCCCCTTCCCTCTCTTCCCTTTTCACGACTTGCAAGCTGACAACAGTCCAAGACAACCTCAGACCATGCCTAACATCAAGCAACCCACTAATCAGCACCCTCTGCAGAGCTGAGTGCCCAAGCAATCCTTTGCATATGCTACATATATAAACGGTGGATATATTGCTATTTTTCGACGAGGGAGTAAGTGTCTCTGACACAGGGACCCCGCAATGATGCGTCTTGGCTATTTCAAGCATTTCTGAACACGAATCGGACGTTTTTCCCATGATGTCTGTGAATATTATGTGTGTGCATGTATGTATGTTTGTATGTCCATGTGTCAGTGAGTCTGTGTAAGATATATCTCACGAACGAATGGAGCGTTGTGAAAAAATTTAGTACGATTATTATAATCAGTGAATACTGGAACTTTTTTTATTTAAACGCGATCAAATTTTTGGCAACCCCCCCCCCCCCCCCAAAATTTGGAATGAATATTTTAAAAAATCATAATTTTTTAATCATAATAAAATCCAGTATTTTCGATAATGTTAAATGAGTAATCATTATAATCATAAGTAATTTTTCTTGAGAAAATGAATAGCGGAAACTGTAGAATATTAACATAATATATTCGCGAGATCTTTTATGTTTTTCAAATATTTCTTTTCAAAAAATCATATAAAATGAACACAGTAGTAAATATTGTCATATATATTCACTTTCCATATGCAATATTAGACAACAGATCTCTTAACATTATTATCAGGGAACTAGCTCGTTCCATTAAATAAAGGCAATTTACGCAATAGTTTTGTATTTTGACGCTAAAAAATTAACCAATTTTTATTTATTTCATGGGGTTATTGATTAAATGTCAATAAAACTTTAAGTTGCATTAACGAATAAATCCTGTTTTAACTCATAAATACACCAAAATCGCCCAATTTCAATTTGCCCGATGTTAACTCAATGACAATGATATTGTAATATGACTTTATTACAATGCACATTTGGCGACTTTACGTACGATGATTAGATGGTTGTCATAATAACGAGATTCGCCTTTCTAAATTAAATAACGAAATGTCAAATATATTATTGACATATGAAGAACATAATTAGAATTTTAATTTTATTTTGAATATTAAAAATCTATAGATTTTAAACTCAAACCATCAATTTTATAAAATAAAATATTAATTTACAATTATTAAAATCGTTAAATGTATGGACTAGATTGCTAAAGGATGCTAGCAATGTTTCTAATTATCAAACTAGATTTGTATGACCTATAGATTGATTTGGTACTTTCAAATAATTTTACATGTTGTTGTCAAAAATGCAGCAAATGTTAATGCGCAAGTCAAAGCCAAAAGTATTGTGTTGTGTATATTGTCCATCAGTATTTCTCTGCGAAAGAAGTGAAGTCGTGGCATTATGTAGAGAAAGTCATGTACTGCCAACATCTTATTTTTTCACACAGGGTGGTATCCTAGTATTTAGAGTGAATCTTACTCGGGAAATGAAAATCGATGCTATACCTCATAGGATCCTTGAAAAAATCAAAACCCATTATTTTTGTGACACCAGTTATTCACTACATCTAATCTGCAGTTCAAACAATCCATGCCATTGCATACAATTCATATCCCAACCACGATTAGAAACACGAAAGCCTCTGCACCTTCAGAATCCACGTCCAAGTTATTAAGCTGATGGTATGGTGATCTTTTCTTTCCTAGTTGAAGAGAACACTAATTGTTGCATAAATTTTAAACAGTTATTTAATGAAATTTCAATTTTAAAATTTTCAAAACAGTCAAAAACTGTAAATGCTGCAAATATTTTCTTCATGGAAAGAAAGAAAACCAAATACCATAATAAATTGGATGTAATTCTACGCTTTACTCTATGTGGTATTATAGTAATTAATCAAAGTTCCGTATGATGGAGAAAAGAAAGTAAACACAATGTATCAAATCTTATTTCCATCTGTGCTTATCTACAAATATCCCAAAAGAAACGTTTGCAAAACATTGGGGCGTTGCAAGGTAATTGAAGGTAAAAGGTTAACTGATCACTCTGCTTGTCCAGCAGGGATGTGCAGAGAAAACAGGGAGAATGAAATATCTAGCCAAGGGCCAAGCCAGAACTTCCTGTCTAAAGGGGAAGTGATGTTGAAAGTCATCAGGTCACGAGTTTCTTGCCAAACAAGGTTGGCAATGTTTGACCGGGACTGCACAAGATGCTTTCGGACGTACCCGCAGTGCCCTGGTCTGGTGTTAAAATAGTATCTTAATGAAAGAAAGAAGGGAAACACTGTTTAAATTGTTGTAACAATTTAATATACGTAACTGAGAAAATAATACGATATGCTAAAGTTTAAAAAATACCATTTATTTCAAAAACAGTATATTTTAGATAATATCAGAGCAAATTATCTTCTGATCAGCTATTCTCACACATTTTCCACTGAATGTAATCAGGCTGGAGGGCGAATACATTTATTTCATTTGCTGTCAGCTTCCAACATTTCTAAAAGGATGTTTGTAAAATTATTGAAACGGCATGCATGACATTAACTTTTAATTATAAATTTTAAAACTCTAAAATAAGTTGACACTTACTTTTTACATTAAAACGAGTATGTTATTCACCTTGGATATTCAAAATATTTGAAGCAGTGCATTACAGAGTGCAGGGAAAATTGAATGACCTGGATTAGTATTTATTGTTATTGAGGTTTAGAAAGTAGATATTGCTTTTCCATAAAATGACATTCCCATTTCAACAACCAACATCGGTGGGCTGATTTCACGTGTGTTAGCATACTCCAGCTCCAAATAGCCAACAGCGGCATTAACAGCAAGAAATGTTCTGTATGTCTCAACTTTCCGAACCTCTATGTTGAGGGACGGTATCAGTAATATCTCGCAGTCGGTTCCAAATATGTAAAAGATTGAATTCAGCCTGTACGAGGATGCAATAATTCACCCACCGATATGGCTATTAGGTGCTGAAAAATATCTTATGTTTTGGACAATGAACAAACCGTTTCAAAGAATTTTATGCGCTACATAAAATGAAAAATTATGCGAGCAGTACATAAATAGCTTTTACACAATCTATAACTTTTGTATTTAACCATTTATCACTTATCTTTTAATAGGACCTAAAGTGTAACTCTTTATGATAGTCTGACACCATCAAATCACTAATGAAGCCACATGAGTTACTAACAAGCTATGTCAGAAGGGTGTACGCCACTGAGTTCTCCATGATCTCTGAAAACTTGATGCAAGAAATTTAGAAAATAATCTATTTCTCTTATGAGTTATGGACAAATTGATGAATATTCTAAAAGTTGATTTTTACCCGAATTAATTATCCGATGGGGATGATCGAAATACAGGGGTGATTAAAATTGGAGTTCATATTTTAAACTCCTCTAAAAACAATTAGAAATAGAAATTTAATTTCTACCATAAAAATTATTAGTTCTTAAAGTCACCAAGTGATTGAAAAGTTCTTTATGCAGAGTTCATAAAGATTACTTTTACAGTGCTATTCGCTATAAGCGAATCGCTCTTGCATTGATGTAGAACTTATGAACAAGTACTCCATCACATATCGGTATAAGTATTAAGTGTTTAATGTGACAACATTTGACTGGAAACGAAGTTATGGGTGAGCAGTTTCCTTTAGCGTGGTTACTTCGATCACCAGGCCTGAATCCGTACGTTTTATAACTTTCAGAATATCTTAAAAATACGACTTACTGTGATAAGATCACGAATTTATCGGAGCTTAAAGATGCCATAGACCGGCCTGTCCATAACATCCCCCTTGGCATGTTACGAACAACTTTAGAAAATGCAGTACTCCGCTTTCAACATGTTGCACCATTTTGAACATTTGTCAGCCTAAGTGTTAACTATGAAATTATTTATAAAATCAATACTGACAATAAAAGCCATTTTTTACCTGGTGATGACTGTAAGAACTAATATTTGTATTGCAGATACTAAAATTCCTTGGCTTTATTTTTATTATATAGACAAGCTTGGAAGCTCTGAGTCCAGTGTTTTTTTTTTAGAGTAGCTTAAAATGTTAACTTTAGTTATGATTATCATGTATATCAATGAGCAGACAAAACCAAATACAAAGAGTGTTTGAAATAAAATTAAAAAGTATTTCTTTCCTTTTTGATCAAAATTTAGATTTAAAAGCGTTCTAATGCACAATTATCACAATAGCATAAGCCAAGTTGAACATTGAAATAAAGGTCATTTTTTCACCTGGTGCTGACTTTACGAACTGTTTTTATTACAGAAATTAAAATCCCATGGCGTCTATCATTATATTCCCAAGTCTGAAAGATCTACGTACATTCGTTTTCGTTTTAGAGCTGTAGAAAATAGGAACTTTAATTATGATTATATCAATAAGCAATTCACCTTTATATCAATAAGCAAACAAAGCCAAAAAAAAAACGCGTTTTGAACAAAATTTAATAGTCTTTCTTTCTGTTTTGAGCAAAATTTAGATTTAAAAAGCATTCTAATATATATAGTAATTGAAGCCAAATTGAACACTTTCGAGATTATCAATTCACAATTATCCAAATCAACAAAAAATAATTTTGCATCAATTACACAAAAATGTCTAGTCAATGAATTCTTTTTTTTTTTTGCAGAAATATACTAATACTACCACAACTGTCTAAAGCTAGGTGATTGCATAACTGCAATTTGATGACTCTATTTCTCTGTGATAATTGGAATTTTCGATATGTACTGTTATAATGTGTTATAGTCTTACAAAATTTCCTTCAATGGTCACATTCTGTATTTATCGAGTGGTTGTTATTTATTCTTCAAATTCTTTAGAATATTTTTAATTAAAAGATATATATATATATATATATATATATATATATATACCGACTAGTATTTAAGCCTGTCAAGACGGGGAAACTAACACTCTTAAAAATAAAGCTGGAGCTGTTTTTAATAAATTTTATTTTGTTTAACAATGTATGATATTAACGTCGAAAACAGTAGTTGTCACAATTGAAAACTGGATGAGTTACAAAAGCTCAAAAAACTAATATATTGTAATGAAACTAAATACAATAATATTTAATTATTATGTGTCTTCACACTCTACTGCTTGTCTTGCAGAGTCCCGTTCAAAGGAAACTTTCTCTAAACCTAATGTTATTTAATTCTAACTTTCGTCATGCTGAAAAGTAAACATTCAACAGTCTCAATGTTCAGTAATTTACACAGATAAGAAGGTAAAAAATGAATAACACATTTATTCGAGAAAACTACAGGGAATCTTGCCTAAATAAACTGAAACATACTACTTGTACATAGGGAAATATTCCAAAATCACATAGGAATGTATCCACGTACCAGCGGTTATACTACTCGCAAACGTTTGTACTCGATCAACTTAAGAAAAACCGGATACCAAAGCACATCCTCCAGGACAATTGCCTAGGATATACATGGACCGAATACTATATTGTCAAACCAAACAGCCGTCTACGATCACCTGGAAAATGGGGGTTATCGAAGAACTCTATGAAACTTCCGTTGACCAACCACACAGTTGGGACATTTCCAGAACACCATCTGCTTAAACATTTGATTCCAAAGTAGAATCCGTACGCTTGTCAAGCTGGAGCTGTGATTGTTCACTGAACATAAAGATCTGCTAGGTTGTTAGTTAGCAGTAAAATTATAACTTAATGCAAATAAGAGAAATAACAACAAATAGGTTATAGTGACCCCATACTTTTAGTAAATTATTGTTTCAAATCCTGTAATAGCTTTATATTTTTTTGATGTCGAGACATATAGTTTTAAATATTTATTAGCACCCTTCCCAACTTTGAAAATAAATTTTAAATCAATGGACTATATCCTATACTTTATATAGTTATACAAACACTTTGTATGTTTAATCGAAGAAACATTTTTTTCTATGGATTATCCAATCAACTCCAATGAAATTGTTATTCTAATGAAAAAGTTATAAAAGGATTTTGAATATTAAAAGATCAAAGTTATGAATGTATAATATCATAAACATGAACTTCAAGTGTTTACTATGATTTTGATGTTAAATTAGGCTGCTGCTGAATTGCGGTTGAATAAATTTGCCATTAATTTAATTTTTTCTATAATTAACAATGGCAGTTATGCATCAATGTGTGTGCTGTATTATTTCATATCGTACAATATTTTAAACACAGTTGTAGTATTTTCATGAACCATCATATTTTTATAAGTAGGTATGATAATTCAGATATTAATCGTCTGACACAGGGTTGGTTTGTTTAAATTATATTTTTAAAGTTTAATATCCATAATTTGCAATAATTGAAAAAAACGAAAATTTGCCATAATTGTAAAGAAAATAAATTTGTGAAGAATCGTAAAGATTCTTATGTATAAAAATCTCATTATGTTACATAAACTATCGAGTTTCGCAAAACAATTATGGACGACTGTTTTACGTTTCGTGTGTTCTGTTGATCCGCTGAATATCTTCCTGTCACGTTCTTTTCCAAGCGTGCACTTATGCCCGAATGACATTAAATATAGAAAAACGCATGTGAATGAGGTTCAGCTTTGATGAGATCTCCAGAGTAACTTAGAGTTACATAAATTTGATTATATCTAATAACTTTTAAGGTCTACCTAGATATTATTCAGTCAAATTCCAAATACATTATATCACTAATCAACTTATATCAACCAAACTACCTCTATATCAATGTTCGAGTTTTAGCAAAAGCTGATATCTCTCTACGTTGCTCTTTCTAAGTTTAAATTTGATCACCTATCCCTTGCTTATAAAGATGCTTTTGTACAACAATGGAACTGTTTATGAATATAAATAAGCATGCTAGGCAATTTCTAGTTTCCTTGTTTCAACCAAAAATGTTTAACCTTTACTGCATACTTATCCCTTTCTCTACCAGTGTCTAGGATCATTGACAATTACTGCAATATTTTTATAAACTTCCATTTACATTTAGAACCATTGTCGAGATTTGACTGCAATAATACATATTTCTTCTAACTATGAAAACATTTTTGAGTTGTCTGTTGATTTTTCGACGAATTAATTATTCAATCAAAAGTCAATAGGAAAATCATTGTAGTTTAAAAAATAAACTAAAAGTATCTACCACTTCTTAAGTAAATTGAAAGCGTTCTTAATATTAATACACTTCAAAGTATATGCTGTGTGAATTTTTGAAATCCATCGTTTTTTAATTCACCGTTTTAAATGTGTTTTTGGACTTTTGAAACATGAAATACCGATGATCATAAACAATAATTGAATTAATAAAAATTAACAATGCAATTTTATTAAAGCTATTTTTTTATACATTTATCTTGGCATAGAGTGCATATTAAAAATTGCAAAATTTATCTCAGCCATTTGGACACCGGTAATGAAAGGATTGTAGACTGTCACTCAACCTCAAGGAATAATTTATAGCATCCATAAGTCCTAATGCATGTAGTGAAATTAAGTGAAATGTGAACATGTAAATTTAGCAACCCTATAAAACCTGTCCATTTCAACTCCACGGGATTCGGGAAAAGAAAATAGAGACTGCGATAAAAAAAAATACATCTTAATTCATTTACATTTTACCCGCGCTTCAGGCAACCCTGTGATTGCTTCTTTGATTAACCTCAGAGTGGTATCTCAGAACAAACTTTGCTCACTGTGCCGTTGTAATGAAATGAAAAAATTAACATTAAATTCTAGGATTAATCAAAAGGAGTATGTCACACTCTCAACGGATGGATGATTTTCATTGGTGGATATCGCGATTTGTAAACAGTCTAAACTGTGTGTCCAGAATAATGAATAAGCTTCAAATTACGAACATGCACAGCTTCTGAAAAATGTTATCTGTGACAAAGTACTTTTTAAAAGGACCTATAATTTTCTGCCTAGTGCAACATTTTAGTTCTTATCCTGACAAAGGAAGCTCGTTTTGCTTCTGAAAAAGGTAAAAATGTGTATTTCTTTGATGCTGCTTTTTAATATAATATTAATAATTGCAATTAACATAGTTATAAAAATTTCAATAAAATAAATGTATTCAGCGTACGGTGGGATATTGTCGTTCATGCGTCTCTGATAAAGCTGACTCCTCTGTGACTCTTACTGTAACACATCATAGCGAGATCTTACTGTAAGACTACGTAATGAAATCTTATTGTAATACAACACAGCAAGATGGCAGCTGTACGACAGACTCTTAAAAGAGCAAAATCTACAACAAAGTTGCACTATATGAAGCCTTTAGGCCAATTGGACCCATTTAAAAAGTGTATTTGGTTCCTTTAAAGCATTAGAAACAATTATTTCATTTTATCGAAAGATGCTTCATTGAATTGATTGCTTAATAATAAGCCTATCCGCGTTAATATAATATTTTTCTGGCCCTATGTTAAAACATTCATTCAACCAAAGCTACAAGGATGAAAACTCAGTTCCGTAGTCGGGAGGGGGAGTGTGTCTAGGGAAGGTCACCCCACAGTAATTTCCATAAAGGCCTTCAAAAGTTTCCAGGGTCGAAACATTTTATATGAAATATAATTTAATTTATTAAAAAACTAAAAGACTTGTAGAAAATGAAATTGAAATGAAAAACTGAAATTGCGCACAAAGAGGTCTTGAATGGAATTTATCCATTTACCTACATAATTAAACGTTGTTCTCAAATTCATGAATAAAAAAAAATAAATTGCTCTATTGCTTTAGTATACCCCACTGCCATTTTGCGATTTCGTACCTTTAAGCTACAATACGGATATTACTACAGTATCATGCTAGAACTTATGATATATTTTGCAGCATCGCAGATTTAAATAAAGTCTTATTTCAAAAGGACAATACTCTTTTCTTAGCTTATTTTTCACAGTGATTACTTTTTTTTTTCAGTCTTACAAAGCGAAAACAGCAGAAATAATTTTTTATAATACGTCCTTTTTCTTTGGCTGAATTTAATTTTTCTTTTCGTTCTCAAAATGTGCAAAATATTTTAAAATAAATCTTTCGTGCTGCTAGACTGACAAACTGCTCGGTCTCTTTTTTAAAGGATGAAGCGTTCCATCCTACATTTTTGGTTCCCCCTCGAGGAAATTCTGTCTTACTACGGGCCTGCGAATAAATTTAAACATACTACTTAAACGATATTTTCCAAAATACGAGAGACAGAATTAATAAGGTATACAGTACTCTCAATATCACCTTCGAAATGCAGATCGGTATGCATGTGTTCTTAGTTCTTATCAAACTTGATCATAAGACGTGAGCAATTTCAGAACTCATTTTAAATGTGTCCTTATGTGAGCAAAACAAGGATTGCACGGATAACATTTGTGTAGACAGGCATCAGTAAAATGGGATGTATAGATCTACATACTTTTCATACATACATACATACATGCCTATGACAATTTGGATATGAAAGTACGAGATTCTGGATCCATGTGTTATGACATAAGTCTTCGATTTAATATTTATCCATCTGGAAGACGATATCTAATACCATTGATCTAAACTGGTTGACATATATTTGTCGAATGGAGTGGCCAGCCAAATCCTCTGATTTATTTCCATCTATTTAGCATACAAAATGCCTTAAAAATGAATTGAAACAAATCATTCACCTGTTAGGAACCTCAGGAGCTGATGTTAAGGTAGATATGGAGAAAAATCTTCGGATAATAGTTGAAAGTATCATGTATATGAAAGATATCAATTAAGTTAAAGGGGGATTATTATTACAGGCCATTCTTACCAACCTCGTAATGGGGAAATCCCGGTCAGAGTTGTTTGTTAGAAGCAATCGTGCGGATTAAAATGGGGTGTGTGTCTTTTATATCATATACCTAAATAATGCTTCTATTGTCCCTATTTAAATACATCTTGCAAATTAAGTAATGATAATATCATAAAAATTCGCTGAAATTGCTACCAAAATTTATGTGCAACAGGAAAATGATGAAGGAGCCTTCATATTCTGGCAAATGTGGTGTGTATTTCATTTTTGATGGAACCTTTAACCATTTATCTACCATTAGCTAGGAGTTTTTGGAAAATTTTCGGAATCCCCAGCAGTCCTTAGCGCACCACTTTACCTCCTTTGAAATTTGTTGCTGAATGCATATCAATCATCATTTAAGGGGACGGTGGACGTTGAAATGAGCAAAAATCGACTAAAACACAGGTATTTGATATACCATATCCCAAACAGTTCTGTCCCCCTTTACAGTCATTGACGTTCATGGAAATGGCTGACAGAAACATTGCACCTGCTGCAACAGGTGCAATGTTTCTGCATTTTTTTCGAAATTGAATTTTGAAAGGTGCATTTTTAAAATGCTCCATGCGTCTTAATTTTTGTCTGAGATGCATGAAATTTGGCAAGAAGACACCTCTCATACTTTTTAATGAAACTGGATATGCATTTTATAATTGGACTTTATTAAGGTAATTAAGAGTTAATAAGAACCTAATTAAATGATAAAAATTAAGTTTTAATGCAGAAAAATATTTTTAAAAAATTAACTTTCTAAGGTTTTTAAAAATGAATACCCGAATTTGTTCATAATGTGTTTTTGAGTGATCATAATGTAAAATGAATCAAAAATGTGAACAAATGGCACGCAAGGAGCATTTTCAAATTTTCGTTAAAAAAAATTAATTAAAAAAAAAAATACAAGATTATAACAAAATTGAAAAAAAATTTAATGGTATTGTATATAGTAATGTTAAAGAGGAATATTTATACAAATTTTCACGTTTCTAAGTCAATAAATAAATAAAAAAAATTTCAACGTCCACCGTCCCCTTAAGCTCTACATATAGCCAATCCTGAGAACAGATGTTTCAAAGAAAACGTTTGAACCGGAAATTAAAAGAAACTGTAAGTAGAAATTAATATTTCTTACTCCAGAGTTTGATGCTGAATCTATACCAGTTATCGTCAAAGCTCTATCTATAGCCAATCTAGGGAAATATATATTTCGAGTAAAATTAAAACATTTGAACAAGAAATGAAGGTAATGAAAATACTCAGTGAACCCCCATTATCCTTTGAAATTTGATGTTGAATCCAAATCAGTTGTCATCTGAACTCTATCTATAGCAGGTCCTGAGAAATGTATATTTCAAGGAAATTGTTTACATAAAACTATTGTATAATAACATTTTAGCCACCAATAAAAATATAGTAAATAATAGCATAAAAAATTGATTTAAATTGTAATCTGGTTTAAAAAAATATTTTTCTTCTTCAGGATAAAGCCACAGAACAACCTTACTAACAAACGCATCTTTATGGCATTACGTGTATTTGGCTTTGCTGATTCGGTTTCTCTGTCTCTCTATCCTGCTCACAAGCACTGATAATAATGTACAGTTTAGAAAATTATCTATTAATTTTTATTGCTATTATATCTTTACTTAGTACTCTTACTAAGTAGTACTTCTTAAGGGTAGAAATACTATATAAATTTTTCGGTCTCTGATTCAAAGCCATTCAGTAATACTTGGAGATTATGACACCAATAAGCTTTTTCAGATACACGGTGATAGAAATTTGGAATGATAATCCTAAGTACACGACAAATTGCTAAGAAGTGACTTACTTCTTATTTAGGTGACAAAGATAATTCGCTCACTCCGCATTCGTCAGGTTTTATCCCTATAGAGCAGGTACGAGATGAACTGAAATAAAAGATTGAAATTACAAATCCTGTAGCAACCCAATATTGGAATTCAATATTGTGTCAATATTGGAATATGAACTCTTGCCAATATTCGATGAATGTATGACTTAAATGGTGAATGTATTATACATATTATTTCTGTATTAGAAAATAATTTTAATATTTATTTATTATAAGGCGAGTGAATCCAGCTGATATATGCTTAATATTAGCTGAATATGAAAAATAAATTCAAGTAAAGCCAATATTAGGAAAATCTCGCACGTATTAATCCACTATTTGACCAAGTTTTATAATATTGGATAATGAAATTAATGCTAACATTAGTGAAATTCTGTGCCATTGGCAGTATATTAGAATCCCTAAAACAATTGTGGGGATAATATTTATAGTATGATTTATTTATGTTTTATCTAATAATATGAAAATATTTTCAGCTAAGAAATTTTTTAAATGTTTAAATAATTATATCTGAAGTTTTCTAGCATATAAATAGAGTTGAATAGCAACTCTCGTTCTGTCTTGATTTTATGACGATGATCGTGCTGCAAATTATATGATGATATATAGATCACGTTTATTGTATGTAAGTTTAGGTTTGAGGTTGAATAATATAGGGTTAGTGCACATTTGACTGGATTAGTAAAAAATATTGTATGACAGATTTATTAGTAGAGTTTTAAACTATGTCATCATCAATAACTCGACATTGAGCACAGGCATTCCTTAGAAGTTTTACCCAGTCTGGAATTTTGTCTCAGTTGTCTCCAGTTTCTCAACATCAAGATCTCTTTCTTCTGATCCAAACCGTCCGACTTACTCGAAGGTGTAAAGTATGGACGGTCGAGACAGTGTCACCCAATTTAAACCGGAACCCAGTGAGGTTGTCATTCTCAGGGATCGTACTCTCTTTCCCCTGCCACCAACCTCTCGGAAGGATTTTCGGACCCACAGATTTAATGATCTCAAATTTCTTCTCCACACAGTCAATCCATCTCACCTTAAATCTCCCTCTTGATCTGTATCCAACTGGTGTGGACAATTTTTTGTCGCCATGTATTTTTTGCACCTGTCCTTTTAATTTTATTCTGCTAATTGCAATGTATTAAATTATCGGAATATTTATATAGTCTCTGTAATTCCTATAGTTATATATTATTCTTCATATAATATTTTATATTACTTGAATGATTTTGTTATCTTATTATGTTGATTAAGTCACAGTACAGTCAATCTTATTGTTACATTTAGGAACAAGAAAGTTCATTGTTAATTCACTCTATGAAATTGTAATTTTATTTTGAGTTACTTATTACTTATAGTTCGAGTGAAGTTAAGTACATTAAAGTACATTCAAGTACTTTAGCATAAAAACAACCTTGAGCAACTATTAATACAATCATTAGGAAACTACATCAAATAAAAGAGATTTGGTTTCAGATGACAAGTAATCTACAAGTAACGCTCCAGAAAGCAATATACTTTTCAATAAAAATACTGAGTTTGACACAATTTTTCACTTTTTTACACTGAACGTGACATATTTTATAGCCGACCAAGCTTTGTGTTTTAACAAAAAGTAACTGACCTTTACAATACGACAAGAGAATTTCATGATCAAGTTCATCAACCGTGACACCTAAACGCTTCACACAATAAGTAATGTGAACCAAACAAACAGCAATGTTTTCCTCTTTAAATGTCATCTTCATTCTAACCGATTTCTTTCAGGAAAGCGATGACTACAATGCGATATGCCTTGCAGATTTGAAACATTCAGGTCTTCAGCAATTAAAATTAATGAAGAGTTAGGTGAGTGCCTTTGGGATGAAAGTCCAAAGTCATCACAGAAATCTACAACCTGCCCTGAGGCACACTTCTTGGCCCTACGTCACTGAGGATGCAGATATCTTCCTTTTTTATATTTTGCTTCGCTTCTTCGGGTAACCTACTTCTTCTGTAGAACTTGGCCGCGTTTTCGGGTGTAATCAGAAGGGAGGCAGTTTTGTGCGGGGCAGGTTGTTGGGAAAAAAGTAGGGAATATTTTTCTGTTAGGTGTCGGTGCTTTTTGTAATGTCTTTGTTGTGAATGCCGGCGAGAACTATGGATTATGACTATAAGTGCAAATGGAGAGGTGGTGATAGAAGTTGATGGATGCTAACACTTTCGGATATTTTCTGAGGGAGCATGTAAGTGAACATTTTTGCTTTTGTTACTAGTTACTAGGGAGCTCCTATCCTGTTCGCACACAAATCCCCATTTTGGACGATTACAAATCACAATGTTAAATGCAGTATTTTTTTTTCTTTTGTTTTCAGATTTATTCGAGAAGGATTAATTGTTGTAATTACTGCCATTTCTTTTAACAGTCAAGATTCAATGATTTTACGTTGCGTAGTCTTAAATGCACCTTGCAATTATAGATACTGTCAATCCTCCAAATTTCAAATAATGTCAATGCTAAATGATTAAGATCTCTATAATTTTAAAAAGGTAAAAGTATTGTTTTCTTGAAATGCTTTTTTGACGGATAGTATGTCCATTCATTGCAGCAATTCATGTGAAAATCATTACTAATTACATGAATTAAAATATTCTTTGAATAATAATCTCGAATGAACCGGAATTGTCATTGGCTATTTTTAATTTACGGAAATTTGCGTAATGGGCGATTTTGTTCCAGTATCATAGCAAACATTAACTCCATTTTTACTACCAGTAATATTCCTCAATCTTTAAACTTCAGTGTTTCTATTACATTTAGCGTTTTCAGTAAGTAATTTGTTATATATTTCTACGTGATTTATTTTGCACGTAATTTAATATTATTTTTACGTGGTATATTTTATACATCATTTATACTTTTTACTCGATTTGCATGATTATTCAACTTTGATTATTTTATATTGAAACTAAAACTAAAATTATAATACGAATAATTTATCAAATTAATTTTAAAATTACTGCTCTATTATTGTTGTATTATATACTATCCCTACTTAAAAGTTATAATACTAACAATTTACCAAATTTATATTAAAATTATTTCATAAATTCTATTATTAATGAAACAATTGCAATGTCTCATCGATTTGAATAAAATGCAATAAAAAGTTAAAGCACTTATTTAGTACATCTAAGCATACCCAATAACCATAAATGAATTCATTATTTCTACGCTTGAGGCTCTCATCATTAGTATTGAGATGTTATCATCTCAAAAGTAGCTCATCAAGCGCTGACATCCAGACCCCGATGGCGTTCGAGAAAGTCCGGAAAAAGTAGGTCAACCTTCAATTATGGCCCATCTGTGACAATCTCCAGTAAAAAATGCAGCCCTACTGGGTCATCACAAGATAAGGGGAGCCTTTAGAAATTACCAAGCATCACTGATTTGCAGTTGAGGAGCGGGAGGGGTCGATTATTGACAAAAAAAACAGTTTGTGAAGTTTGGATTTTCTACTTATTGCGTCTTCTCTGTCGACGTACGCTGTCTTTACGTACGTTTTTGTTATTATTCGCATAAGGGTAGCTAAAGCACACCGTGAAACATGTGTAAGTACACAAATGCCTTTTTATCCATTTTTGTATCCATGGTCGCATTATGTGTACATTGACAAATAGTTGCCAAATGACATATTCGCTTTTGAATATCAATTAAGAATATGCTAGAATATGGCATAATTCGAACAGATATTTTTAATTTTGTTTTCAGAATTCGTCCAATTTGAAAATCGATTCATTTTAGACAACAAAAAATATTTTCTTATTAATAGCGTTTAAAAATGGACTATGTTGCTCAGCAGAGGCTCATGTTTTTCTGTGTGCTTCTCTCTTGCTAAGTTAGCTTTGTGCTAAATATAATTAAAAGCATGGGTGAAGTCATAAAAGGGAAGTCCCACACAAAGGAAGTCGGTATACCAAATTTTTAAAATTTATTTTTTTTATCTTAGTTTTTATCTCATTGAAATTAAAAATATTGCCAGTTTCCAATATGAATCATCTATTTACACTCAAAGGGGTTGCCGATGTGGTGGCCGAGCGGTCAAAGAGGCAGGCGTTTCCTCGTGATGGCTCGGCTGCCAGATTGCGGGTTCGAGTCCCGCCTGCGGACGTGGATCTTGTGATGTGTTATTGGGGCAGAAGTCAGACTTCTACCTTCGGGTGCCCCGGGTCTTTGACTAAACAGAAGCAGTGCACACATTCTTCCTTAATAAAATATGTTAGGGACACGTCACCAACCAACCAACACTCAAAGGGGTTAATTATATTGCAGCAAGGAAGCGAAATCAAATATTCGATTGCATTGAACCTGAATAGGTTTTCATCATACACAGGTTGTAATATTCATACACAATTTCATTAAAATCTGTTAACTCGTCCTATAGATATCGTGTCCACACTCTCTTCTGTCGTCATACACATACGATGTACACACACAAACACCATCTCAAAACTGATTTCAGTTTCGAAACATTCGTCCAAAGATAGAATTCATAACCCTCTTCAGCACTTTCTGACTTCTGCAACCACTCCAACTACTGCAAGAATAGCTAAAAATTAAAGTTTTCGTAAAAATACAGTATAGAACAAATTAGTAACGCATTTAAAAAGTATCTGGTAACACATTTTTACTTTCCCTACAATACATGGTAATGTTTAGGGAAAGTATTGGAATCATGTCTTAAATCGCAACTCGAGTTTCCGATGGATCTACCCGTTTTGGGACCTCTAGAATATGAAATACTATTTTTAGCGTAACTTCTGTGTATGTGACTGTGTGCATGTCCGACTGTGCAATGTCTGTGTCCACTCTCACTCAAAAACTAATGGACCAAATTTCATAAAATTTTACAGGTAAGGCAGTTATGGGTAACCCTGGTGCTGATTAGATTTTTGTGCGATTCGGACAAAAGAACTTGCCTTTCTCTACGAAATGTCTAGCAAAAATCGTAATTATCCACTCTAGTTTAGAAGCTAATTCACAAAATTTGGTAGATAAGTCACTTGTGGGTTTCCGGGTGTTGATTATATTTTGATACGATTCGGGAAAACAGAATCTACCCCTTTTTGCTAAATGCCCCGCAAAAATCATCAAAGTCTAAAATAAAATATTACGTATGATCAAATGTACCAATTAAATGCTTGTTTTAGGCGTAATTTTTGACGATAAAAAGAATAAGATCAACCCCATTACTCTAGGATTAGCCTTTCTCGAGATATTTTAATTATCTTACATTCTTGATACGCCACCTTTGAAACACGTCCACTTACCAAATGAAAATGAAAATTGAATTAAAGGTGCAAATTCAATGTAATTTTAAATGACTGTTCGTGTTATTTTGTGTAATGAATTATTAAAGAAGAAATAAACAGAAATAAACAGATTAGAAATAAACAGAAGAAGAAGAAATAAACAGAAAATAAATTTGAGTCTAGGAAAAATCATTTACTGCTCACATTAGATATTTTATTTTATTAATTTCCCTGTAATACAGGTTAATGTATAAGGAAAGTATTGTAATCGCAACTCGAGTTTGCGGCAAATCTACACTTTTTGAGAACCCTAGAGTATGAAAAATTTATTTTTAGCATGGTGTTTATGTGTGTATGTATGTGTCTCTCTCTCTCTCTCTGTGTGTGTGTGTGTGTGTGTGTGTGTGTGTGTGTGTGTGTGTGTGTGTGTGTGTTGAAGACCCAGACCACACGACCAACCCTAGAGTTTACGGTAGCAATATGTGTGGCCGGGTGTGTGTGTGTGCGGAATGTTTGTATCCACTTTAACTCAAAAACCGAATTTCATAAACTTTTATAGATAAGTAACTTGGGGATTACCCTGGTGCTGATTAGATATTGATACTATTCGATATAAAAGAACGTGCCTTTTTTACGAAATGGTCCACAAAAATTGTATGTATCCACTCTAGCTAAAAAAACAATTCACCAAAGTTCACAAAATTTGATAGATAAGTCACTTTGTGGGTTACCCTGGTGCTGATTAGATTTTGGTACGATTCAGGATTAAAAATATCTGCTTTTTTGCGAAATGGCCCACATAACTATGTGTATCCCCATTAGCTAAAAATTTATCGACCAAATTTCACAAAATTTGACAGATAAGTTGCTTTCTGCCGTAGTGTGGGTTAGATTTTAATAGGATTTGAAAATAAGAAGCTACCTTTTAAATGGCCCACAAAAATCAACAAGATTTAAAAATAAAATACCCCAAATGTATTAATTAAATGCATGTTTTATGCATAATTTTTAGCGACGAAAAGAATAAGATCAATCCCATTACTCTAAGATGGGCCATTTTCGAGATATTTAAGTTTTTCAATTTGAGAGATCTGAAGATGTTTTTCATTGTCGTGAAATTTTTTTAATGAAACTGCTTAAAATTTAGTAGTTAGTCTCTAAACGGTTATTCTAATACTGATTAAATTTTGGCATGATCTGGAAAAGCATAACCGACCCTTTCTTGCGAAATGGCCCACAAAGATCGTGAAAATGTGAAATAAATGACTGAAATTGGTGAAATATATTAATTAAGTACTTGTCCTTTGTGTAATTTTTGACAGCACAGCGAATAAGACTAACTCCATGACTCTAGGATGAACCGTTCACGAGATATTTTAGTTTTCTGGAATTTTGATGAGCTGAAGTCTTTTAAATGCATTAAGTTGCCAAATGAAACGAACATGCATTAAAACTGCAAATCTATATAAATAAAATTGAAAATATGTCTGTCTGTCTGTATGTATGTATGTATGTATGTATGTATGTATGTATGTATGTATGTTTATCTCATCCTCACGGAAGAACTGCTGAACCGAATTTCATCAAATTTTGTAGGTAGCCTTGGAATAGCCCCACTTAAAATTTAGTCCATGTTTCGAGTTTCTAGGACCTGAAGTTGTCTAAAAATTAATTAAAAAAGCATAGTTAAACCTTCCATAGACATAGCATTATACAGAGGATTTATATCGACTGATATAAATCTTCTAATATTTAAGAATATAAGTAGTACGGGTATATCTTCCCATACAATTTTAACTCTTTTATTTTGGCATATATTGATTTAATTTCATATTTTTTATAAATCTATTTACAATCGGGACCAGGATATTTTATTCTTCAGATCTGCCTGTGAAGATAATTTTGTATATCAAAAACAGAGATTCTTAAACTTCTTTTTAGGAACATCAATTTAGATATTTTAATAGAATGATTTGAATAACAATGACATTTAGAATATTGAAAGAATTTGCACATGAATGGGAATTATAAGGTCTTTTTATTCTATATATTCCGTACGAAGAACGAGTATACTGCTAGTTGTATATAATATCAGAAAAATATTCATGTTATTTTCTGTAATTAAAATCAATTCAATGCATCATGAAGTAAAAAATAAGAAATTTGAATTTGCAGGGAAAGTCATGTGCTGTCCACATCAGACTTTTGCTTTCCCTACAATACATGGTAATGTATAGGAAAAGTATTAGAACTGTGTCAATAACAACTCGAATTTTCGACGTATATACATATTTCGAGCACTCTAGAACCCAAAAAAACTATTTTTATCGTGACGTCCGTGTGTGCCAATGTGTATGTCTACCTGCGTTTCTGGTGTCTCTGCCTATTCAATGTATGTATCCACTCTAACTGAAAAACTAACTGGCCAAATTTCACAAAATTTGGTAGATAACTCACTCGTGGATTACCCTCGCTCTGATTAGGTTTTGGTACGATTCGAGAAAAAATAGACTTGTTTTGCAAAGTGGCCCACAAAAAAGTATGTATCCGAAAACCGTATGTAACTGAAAAACTAATTAACCAAATTTAACAAAATTTGGTAGATAAATCACGTGTGAGATATTCTGTGAGATATTTTGCCCTTTCGCGAAAAAGCCCGCAAAAATTCCCTAAATATAAAATAAAAGACTACGTATGCTCAAATTTACAAATTAAATGCTTGTTTTATACATAATTTTAACGATGAAAAGATAAAACCACTTTCATAACTTTAAGACTAACAGCTCTCGAGATATTTTTGTTTTCGTATTTCTCTCACGTCGCCTTTAGAAATATGTCCAGTCGCCAAATGAAAACGGAAACTGAAATAAAACTGCAAATTCAATGTAATTTCAAAAAATGTATCTGCGTTATTGTGTGCTAATGATTATAATTTAATGAATTATAAACGAAAGGAAGTGAAAACGAATTTGCATCTGTAGGGAAAGTCATATGCTTTCCACATCAAATGTTTCACTTTCCCTACAAGTGATGTAATATATATGGAAAGTACTTTAACATCAAAGGCAACTAAAAAATAGGTTTAAAAGTATTTTATTAAAATCTCCTTTTTGCGACGTATAAAATCAGACGGCCATAGCGCTTTCGGGCACTCATGCCCTTGATCAGTGCTGACCAGGAACTGCAGTACAAATAAATTTTACAGATGAAATGTAAAGTGTTAATTGTCTGACAAATAATCGTCATTATATTCATCTGAAGAGATTAAATACTCACCCTTCTTTCTATTGTTAGTAGGCTTATCAGAATAGAACTATATATTCACACGTAAATCTTAACTTATTTTTCGTATTAAAAACAATGTGAGAAGGTAATTTATAAATGCATTGAAAAATACAGGAATTTTAATATACATCATCTCCATATCTCGTATATCAATCTATCCCATACTACCATAGTACTGTTGCCGCGTCCTAACTCAAATTGTATTGACTCATAGCAAATTTTTCTTACGTAATGTTTCTTCTTCCAATGGCCAAGTACGTAATATTAATCATCCGTTTATACAGCGGCCAAAGCGTGAACCAAAGCATAGACAAAAAGTGAAAATAACTGTAAGAATGTGCTATTTAGACCCTACAAATTACATGAAATTAATATTTAATTATCATAAAATATAAACATTGGAAAGGAAATAAGTTTTTCTAGTTCTAAATGACGGCCTTTAATAAAAAAAATTGACTTATTAGATCCAGGAATTCCAAAAAAGGCCACATGTAGCTTTTATTTAGAGAAACCCTATTATACTGGCTTTATTAGCTTTAACCAGAACAATGCCTTGATAAAAACAAAATTTATTTAATCGCCGTCACAGTTAGGGAATTGCGTTCAGTTTTGCTCAAACAAGTTTTTCCGTACTCAGATCTCCTCAAAACGAGATTAAATAGTTCTTTTAACGATGAAAATAAGAGCAAATTTTTTTCATATCTGTTCAAAGGACTAGAAAGAGCATGATTATAATAGAATATTCTGTATTAACCAGAAATATTAGGATTATATTAAAATCATAAAAATTGGTATATATGGCCTAGATTATTTTAATTTATCTCCATAAAAATAGTCTCATTTTCTTGTATGTTGAATCTTGCAAAATTACATATTGACCCCTTTCAAATCTGAATCTAGCTCACTTTATTGCATATTACTTCGACACGACGCCGGAAAAAGGTGACCGATCCATGCTTTAAACATCTCCAAGTAGGACACGCAGCGATTTTCACAGTTAAAAATATTATTAAAATGTATTCATAATGCCCTATCCATTGTCTGTAACTATCAAAGGCAGAACATTAACCTTCATTTGGCACAGTTTAATGGAGGGCAGTAAAACCAGTACAGGTGGGAATTGGATAACAGATATGCTAGGTGGGCAGTTGAGGTAAATAAACTTCCATTTCTTGACGCAGGTTAAGAGAAAATTCATTCCTTTTCTAGAACAAATCAATCGGCAATCCATTACATATTGAAAATGGCTTATTCAGTATTATGAACACGGGACTGAGGTCACTAAAATGGATCGTTATTGAACAGCAATTCCTGTTGACCTTTCTTTGGGATGATTGTGTCTAGAATAGAAAGAAATCGTAAAATAAAATGGTTGAGTTTTAAAATGAATGAATTGGTGAATGCATGAGGCCTTTAAAAAATAAAATAATTTCAGTCAATGATTTGATGCATACATGGGCAACCCGTAACCCATGGTACTACTGTTTGAAGCACACCAGTCTTCTCGAATATTTTGCAATAACAATTTTTATTTCAAGTAACTTTTCTAATTTTTAAATTTTCATTTGAAAATTCTATTTAAAATTTATACATTTAATGTTTAATGTATGTCCTGAAAATAGTACAGATTGATCCAGATTTAGTTATACTAACTGTACCATCAACTTTATTCTCCAAAAGCAAACGTCCTTACTTTGTTCAATTATCGTTCAATATAGTGTAAAGTAAGCCCAATATTTATATTTGCGTATACGTTATGCGAAACAAAATTAAAATGCACATTGAAGTTCATACATGTTGTTTTAATCTGACTTGCACAACTGTAGGAGAACATGCCCTATTTAGTGACGGAAGGTACCTCTAATGTTATTCTTCAAATGGAGACAAATCGTTTGTTGAACAGAAAAGTTGATCGCATAGTTTCATATGTTTCTTAAAGTCATTAATTTGTTTAGAAAAAAATCGTTATATAAGTGCGGTTAAATAGAGGTAACAGTTTGTAAATTCTGATTATCGGGCATAAAAATCAGATCTAGCAAGCCATAGGTTAAAATTATGTTATCCATCCTATTGACTTAAAAAACTGGACATGCGGAGATTATTACTTTAATAATATAAAAAATATTGTACCTTTTTAATATCGATGCAATAAATCGCAAATCACATAATTCTCCGGGTTTTTTTATTTAATTTTGCAATAATATATATATATATATATATAAGATTTAAAATAAAAAAGAAAATATATAGGTGGAATGATTGTGTTTACAGGGTTGCAGAAAGGTCAAGGGGGATTGCGACCCCTATTTCCTGGTTAGAATCTAGCTTTGACTTCATGAAAACGCTCCCAGAGACTCTGCACGCCCGAAACAACAATCGATCATGTCCGTGGGGAAAAAATGGCCGAATCCCAGACAACATAAAAATGATCAAAATAACAAAAATTGGAAATTTTACTAACCAGCAAGACGAGAATCATGGAAGAGTTGCATAAATATATGTATAAATATATATATATATATATATATATGATTACGATTTGCTGTTTTATACTTTTATTTTATGGATGTTTTAGAAAGTTAGGTTTATCGAGTTGCAGCTTCTCACTTTTATTTCATTAGACTTTCCAACTATTATATATATATATATATATATATATATATATATATATATATATATATATATATATATATATATATATATATAATTTTTTTATAGCCAGACTACTTGAGACTTCATCTGTTTTTGACTTTTCAGTCTAAATATTACACTTTATTCATTTAAATCCCTTTTATACATAACCTTTGGTAAACGATGGACGGGTTTAAACTTGTAAAGAAGTTCTGTCCACGGTCCACAATTCAATTCAGAGCTTTTAGGCTGGCTATTTGATGCTCAATTCATTGGCTAGCTGAGACCATATTATTTTATTCCATAATTGAAGTTAACCCTACATTTTCCTCTTTCAGGTTTGAGATCGAATATTCTAAATAATAATATAGAAATGTAAAATAACTTTATGCAACAATATAAGAAGGTTGTGGTCAACACTCTCTCTAATTACCCATATAAAATGCAACATTGTTTATATTGTGCTTAAAAGACGATGTATCCTCTTCGTCAGTGTAAAAGACTAAAAACGACGAAATGGTCAGAAACGCTCAAAACTGAGAGTTACATGTAGCCAAGACTGCAAAGACGGCGGACTCAGAGTCGATCAAACTAACATCAGCACAGTAAAAATGAGAATCAAAAAAGAGAGTCAAATATTAAAAAAACAAATACGAAAAATGAACCAACCAATCAGAAAGCCGTAAGCCTGAAATGCAAATATCCAAAACTCAAATGATCGCATAAAGCAGGAAGAGGATGAGTATAGAAACCAGAAGAGAAAACAAACACTAAAAATAATACATAACGTCCTGCTGAATATAGGGGGAGAATTAGTAATTTTTAAGTCATTATCCAGACTCCTTTATTTTTTCTGTATATGAAGGACTTAAATGTCAAAATCATTAACAGGACTCCTTTATTTTTGCTGTATATGAAGGATTTAAATGTCAAAATCATTAACAGGACTCCTTTATTTCTGCTGTATATGAAGAACTTAAATGTCAAAATCATTAACAGGACGCCTTTATTTTTGCTGTGTATGAAGGACTTAAATATCAAGATCATTAACAGGACTCCTTTATCTTTGCTGTATATGAAGGACTTAAATATCAAGATCATTAACAGAACTCTTTTATTTTTGCTGTATATAAAGGACTTAAATGTCAAAATCACTAACAGGACGCTTTTATTTTTACTGTATATGAAGGACTTAAATGCTAAGATCATTAACCACCATACATTTTCGAATTTATGTAATATTAATATTCATTTACTTAATATTGAAACATTTCTTCCGTTAAGGTTATGTTGATTTGACTTGAAATCTGCATACGTCTCTGCAATTTTTTTAAAGTAAATGCCTTTTCATTTCTTTCAGCGTGAGCAATTAATGGAACTGGTCCAGCTCCAGAAACCTAATAGCTCGGAACAATCAGATGCAAAGCGGCTCAAGGTACTTAATGTCATTAACTCGATCCGTAATGATCTAGATCCAAGAGAGAAAATGAACACGAGAAGAAACACACACAATTTCATTATTAGCATCATCGTGCTCTATCTACTTTAATATTTAACATATGGAAATTCTAATTAACTACTTTCATAACTGGGACGGATCCTCGAGAAACCACTAGTCATAATATCCGACACATGTCATGAAAAATACCTGTCAGGATCAAGTAATTAACCTTCATACCCAATTTTTTTCTCCCCAAAATCCTATCCAGTAGTGATATCATCAATATCTGCAGCACGTTCCAAGTGTAACTTAACTGCACTAAATCACGCTTCAAAATGGATGACATCCAGAGCCATTTTTTTTTCCTATTACATGAATTCTCTCCGGAAACTTCCTCGAAACCATGGTCTAGGAGTGTTCTGGTGCCTGGGGAAAAGTTTTTTTTCACTATCGTAGCAGAACTAAATACTTGGGCTAAATACTCGGGCATTTTCTCCACAAGGTGACCTAGAACATATGACGTTTTTTACTAAAAGATGAAATCAGTTATAAATTATAGCAAGTCTAATGTGGAGCAATGCATGACTTTCCCAAGATGCTTTGATGTATCTTTTTCATTTAAGTCGTTTGATAAAGCAACGTTGAGTAGAAATCGTTTTCTATCGAAGTTTATTTGGAATAATCTTGTGTTTTGATGTTAAATAGATTAAATTGATAGCAAGTCTAATGTGGAGCAACGCATGACTTTCCCAAGATGCTTTGATGTATCTTTTTCATTTAAGTCGTTTGATAAAGCAAAGTTGAGTAGAAATCGTTTTCTACCGAAGTTTATTTGGAATAATCTTGTGTTTTGATGTTAAATAGATTAAATTGATAGCAAGTCTAAAATGTGGAGCAACGCATGACTTTCCCAAGTTGCTTTGATATATGTTTATCATTTAAGTCTCTTGATAACGCAACGTTGAGTAGGTATCGTTTGCTATCAAACTTAATATTTGTAATAAGCTTGTGTTTTGATGTTACATGGATTAAATTGATAGCAAGTCTAATGTGGAGCAAGGCGTGACTTTCCCAAGATGCTTTGGTATATCTTTATCATTTAATTTGATAACGCAACGTTGAGTATGTATCGTTTGCTCTCAAACTTAATATTTGCAATTTTCCTGTGTTTTGATGTTGCATGGATTAAATTGAAAGCAAATCTAATGCGGAACAATGCATGACTTTCCCAAGATGCTTTGATATATCGTTATCATTAAAGTCGTTTGATAGCGCAAATTTGAGTAAGGATCGTTTGTTATCATACTCTCTTATAACTCAATATTTATAATAATGTTATATTTTGATGTTACATAGATTAAATAGAACATTGATTTATCATTATCCAACTACATGTTAAAAAAAATACCTTGCATTATCTTGAAACGCACTCTTCCGTCGAAAACTTGAATTCGAATTTTTGACCCAATTACAATACTTTCCCTATGCATTATACTATGTATTGTACTAGTGCTCACCGGAAATAATAAATTGTACTTATGTCCACCCAGAAATAAATTAGAGGACCTTTACACACGTTTTACACACATAAAATAAAAGCACATACATTACTTCATAATATATCAAGTCTTTAAATTACTTAATTACCTTTAATTCATAGTTAAATAAAATATCGTTTTTAAATTAATTAATTACATTTAGTTTACAATTAATTGAAATACCCAGGAATTTGAATCTATCTATGAGATAACACAACGGCAGCCGTATCAGTCATAATATATCAAGTCTTTAAATTACTTAATTACATTTAATTCATAGTTAAATAAAATATCGTTTTTAAATTAATTAATTACATTTAGTTTACAATTAATTGAAATACCCAGGAATTTGAATCTATCTATGAGATAACACAACGGCAGCCGTATCGTTAACTTTACATGCAAAATCGTTCGGCTTAAATTTAACTTCCCATTTGATTTTGATTTCAAATGTTGGTCGCCATGAACAGTCCTTTAAGTTAGTAATATAATTTTGATCTTTTTGACCAGTACTTTCAGAATAATTTTGTTCCTTCAGACCAATTCCTTGAGTAAAGAAAAATAAACAAATTTAATAAATTTTAATAAAATAGAAGAGATACTAGCCCAATAGCCGTTGAAAATCAACGGTTTCGCAATAAGCAACCCTTGAATAATGTACGTTTTTGAATTATTCGCGTTTCACATTTATTCGGCAAATCGAATATTTTTGTGTACAGAACCCCCTAAAGAAGAAAATATTGGAAAACTTAAGTTGCGCACTTCTTCCTTTCGAACTATCTACCCGTACACCACATTAAAGTCTATCTCATCCCGAAGCATGCTATTTTATCATTTCCCTTTTCGAACGTTTTTCTGTGAAGCACACACATAAATGAACATTTTTGAAAAACTATGTTCGCCTTGGGTTTTTTATCAGATGATTGGCTCATATATCAAATATCAAGTCTCTATCACATTTAAAAGGAAGCGTGCCTCATCTTTTCGGAAATCGAACATATTAGTGTGCGGCACCCTTTAAAGTAACAAATATTGGAAATCTGAAATTTCACACTTTCTTCCATTCAAACTATCTACCCGTACACCAAATTTGAAGTTTCTATCCTATCGCGAAGCATGTTTTTTCTATGAATTCAACTTTCAAACGTTTTCCTTAGTAGCACCCCCTTAACGAACATTTTTGTCAAACCGAATTCATCTTTGGTTTTTTTATCAAATGGTTAGCCCATATACTAAATTTCAAGCCTCTATCACATTGTAAAAGAGGCGTTTTCCATTTGTTCGTCAAATCGAATATTTTAGTGAGCGGCACCCCTTATAATAGCAAATGTTGGAAAACTGAAACTGCACACTTTCTACCTTTCCAAATTTTAACCCGTACACCAAATTTGAAGTCTCTATCTCAGCGCGAAGCATGCTTTTTCTATCATTTCACCTTTCAAATGCTTTGTGTGGAGTACCGACCCCCTTAAATGTACATTTTTAAAAAATTCTATTCTTGTGTTTTCTATCAAAAGATTCGCCCATATTCAAAATATCAAGCCTCTATCACGTTTTAAAAGGTGCGTTTCTCCTTTATTCCGAAAATCGAACATTTTGGTGTGCGGCATCCCCTAAATTAGAAATTATTGTAAAACTGAAATTGTACACTTTCTTCATTCCAATCTATCTACTAGTACACCAAATTTGAAATTTTTATCTCATCCCAAAGCATGTTTTATTATCAAATAAACTTTCGAAAATTTTTCTCTAGAGCACCCTCTTAAACGAACATATTTGAAAAACTATTTTTATCTTGGGTGTTTCAATTAAATGATTAGCCCATATGCCAAATTTCAAGCCTCTACCAAATTTTAAAGGAGCCGATTCTCATTTATTCGGTAAATCGAACATTTTGGTGTGCGGCACCCCCTTAAGTAGAAAATATTGGAAATTTGAAATTGCACACGACTTACCCATACACCAAATTTGAAGTCTCTATCTTATCGCAAAGCATGCTTTCCTATCATTTTACTTTTCTAACGGTTTAGTATGGAGCACCCCCTGTAGAGAACGTTTTCGAAAAATTCAATTTTTCCAGGGGAACGACCGAGCCGTGTACCAAATTGCAAGTCTCTATCTATTCGGGAAGTGCCTAAAAAAGCGTGACAGACGGACACTTGGCAATTAGTATACTATATAGATTTTTGAAGTAAAGTGGAATCGATAGTATCACAATACTTTCAGTACTTATGTTCAGTACTAATGTAACGTGCATAATTGATTTGTTATGATGAAAATGTGTTTATTTTGTGTTATACCTTATATTTTTTCATGGATTTTATAAAAAAATTCAAAATACTTTCCTATTTAATATAATTACTTGATCAGCGAGATAGTTGTGTAACTCGTCAAAAGTGAAAGTCAAAAAGTGAAGTCACTGGTCAAAAGTAAAATTGCAACGCCATGAAGAACGTAGCCACATGCAAATCACAGTACAGGTAAAAGAGAGAGTCATATGCAAGAGATTAAATTTTCGTACGTATCGGGTCACGTGACACCCAGTTTCGAGTGATAAAGGCCAGCAGACGGCTCTTCCCGTAAATGCTATCAGCGACGATTTGCAACAGCCGAACTTTCGAAAAAGTGAAAAAGCGATGACTGGAAGACGTCAGCGAGCTGTATACCAGCAGTTAATGGTTGGGGGACGAGACCGTATCCAGAAGCTGCGTAACGTGTGTTTGTCGATGTGTCAATTTCCACGCTTGTTGGGCACTACGTGAGTACCATCCTGTGATCTGTGACACGATGGACGCAGGAACATCAGAGAACATGCTGAAAAGTGAATGGATCGAACAGGTGCACGACAAAGCGCACAGACCAGCAGATTTGTCAAATGGCTCGTCGAGACCCGTTCGCAACGGCAAATGACATCCAAAACAGCCAACCACCATCAACGGTTGACCCTGCGTGCACCCAAACCATTCGCAACAGGTTGCATAAAGTCCAGCTCAGCCACTGGGATGCCATTAAGTGCTCGACACAGGGATGCACGTCTGACTTGATGTCGTCGTCATCGCAACTGGACCAATGAGTGGCATCGGGTATTGTTTACGGATGAATCTCTCTTCTGCTTGTGGAGGAATGACAGCAGTGGACGGGTGTAACGACTTTCCTGAGAACGTCACTTGCCAGCCCATATCACCGAGAGTCACACCTGCCCCACACCAACTCCACACCAGGCATCATTATTTGGGGCGGTATCATGTTCGATCAGTGGACGGCTCTGGTGCTCATTGCAGGTAATTTGACAGCAGACAAACACGTCACACAAGTTGTGATGCCTGTGGTTCGGCCACTGGTACAGGCCGTCTCCGGCACGGTGTTTCAGCAAGATAATGCCACACCATACGGTGAACTCTCAACAGCCTAAACGGAATTCAAATTCTGTCCTGGCAGGCAGCCTCATCGAATCTCTTTCCCATTGAACACGTGCGGGCTCTCATCGGACGTCAGGTGCACCGGGGACCACCAGTACATACCGTAGACGAACTGCGTGCCACAGTGGACGCTGTTGGCACGGATTCCCTCAGACAACCATTAATAGCCTCATCGATAGAATGCCTGGCCGTTTAGCGGCTTGTATAGCTGCCCGTAGAGGGGCCACATTCGTTATTGAATAGACAGGTTAATTTTGCATATATTTATTTGTTCTTTTAATCATTTGCATATGACTCTCTCTTCTATAGGTACTGTGATTTGTACATGGCTACGTGCATTTCTTCATGGTATTGCAATTTCACTTTTGATGAGTGTATAATGCTAGATAGCGGTCATACTAAGCAAACTGAAAACATGAATGGCCTTGCAAAACTGGCAACAGTGCAGAACATAATCCCACAATTTGATAATCAGAGCGCGGTTACCCCACAATATTTATAAATCGGGTAGTCAGTCACGAGCTCTTTCCACAAGCACTCCTGAACGAAAGTTAATAATAATAAAATCAAAAATTCGAAATGCTGCATTCACCCAAATAACAAATCATCCCGAGTTATCAAAGAAAACAGATTAAGAAAGTTGTAAAACTTTATTTAGGAATTATTTTTCAAGTAAATCAAGTCTTGCGATACGTTAACAAGAATTTACCCAGTGTCGTCAAACCATCTCGGAAAGTGTTAAGTTATTTGCAAATTAAGTTATTGCAAAGCTACACTCAGGATCTCTGACAATATGAATGTCAATGATCCTCCAGTTAAAAATTTGTATGCCCAAACAAAGCTTTGCAAATTTGTAGAATATTTAAGTCCACAATACCAACATTATTAAAGGCCCCACAAAATTTTGAAGACACCGTTAATTGCGCCGAACTGTTAGAAACAAACAGGATTATATATTTCCGCATAAATTATTGCATGAAACAGGCAGCAGATGACTTCTTAAATGTCTCTAACCTTTTTAGAGGATTTTGCATAACCGATTAGTCTCGAAATGTCGAATCACAATCACGTTATTCAGTTTCTGAATACCTCTAGATTAGCAACTGCACGTACCTGACCCTCATCTGATCTCGCTTTTGACCTCTTCTCATATATTTTTATAAGTGTCGCGGTATGAACCTCTTGTATTTTTCTTTGACCATTCGCACAGCCTTGTATTATATTTTTATAACCTAGTAAAACCGATGAAATCGAGTAAAATATGTTTCTAGAAAATGTGTAATTTTTTCTGGCTCCTCCTTTTGCCATTTTTGAGTGGTTAATACCTGGATATAGTTCCCTGTTCTCACAGCCCCTGCAATTTGATTTTTCCCTCAAACGACCGTGGTCGGAGCGAATTTTGTCCCCGTTACTCTTCTAACTTTATTTTTATTTTCAACCTTCTTTCTTTCCTATAAGGGGCGTGAGTATAACATTTATTTGACATGCTTACCTTCTTCCGCGCGAAAATATCTATTGATCTGAAAGATATTTTCGAAGATATTGATTTAAATCCTTTTGACTAAGGTATGCGCTTCGGAACATTTAAAAAAATCTGATGTGAGCAGCAAATGGACTTTCCTTATATAATGCAATAAATTTACTACATTTACAGTAAAGAAATAATATATAAGATCCTCGGTACTGTGTTTTTATCGTGGAATTGCACATTTGGCGATTTTCCGAGTGACAACATGTAAAACAATTTCAAGTACCCAATTAACATTATTTCGCGCATTTCTAAATAAACAATTATCAATATTGATGGCAACTTTAATAAGCGATATATTAAAATATTTTAATAATCAATTCAACAATTTGGCGTCATTTTCATTAATTTAGCGTCATTTTTGCAATTTTGACGATATTTTTGTCAATTTAGAGACGAAATATCGCCAAGTTAGCGATACATTGCTGAGTTATTCGCCAAATGCACCACCAAGTGTTACAGACAAATGTAGAGAATAGCATTTCTTATATACTAGAAGGTATGCTCGTCATATGATGCAAAGCAGAATTTGCGAAACATTACTTCCCATATGGAGTCATTTTTTATCAATTTGGCGACATTTTTGGCACTTTGGCAACATATAAAATAGTCGCCAAGTTGGCGACGTCCCACTAAATTTCTCACCAAGCGTTACGGACTGACGGAGAAATAAATCATTCTTATAGTCTACTTTCCAAGATATTGAACTTTCATCGATTAGTCGTCATTTTCATTGATTTAGCTTCATTTTTATCAATTCGCAACAAATTCGTTAATTTAACAACATTAAAAAAAGACGACATTCCGCCAAGTTCGTCGCCAAAATATCGCCAAGCGTTATGGATGGATAAATAAGTTATTCTTATAGCAGGTAATTGACTATTGGCGTCCAAATACAAAAGTATTACCTAAAGTATTTTTTCTCATGAACTGAACGAGCTAGATCCACGAGAATGATAGATGTTACCAAATTCATCGCATGATATTACATATGAAAAGTGAATAACTTTCACAATAGTTAATTTTTTTTTATTTTATGTGATTTTTTGACACATTTATTTGAAAAATGTGCAATATCTCAAGAACGGTCCATGCTAGAGTTCTAAAGATGCGTCAATCGTTTTCGAATGGAGAATTACATAAGAAATGAATATTTACGTAAATTTATTAAAGGTTTTGTTTTTTCTAAATTTCACTCGAAAATTGAAGGGGATTCTAAACATTCAATTGCGTTTGAAAACAATAAGCTTCCAGTATTCAAGAATTGTAATTTTTGTACCAAATTTCGTTCGAATCGCTCCATTCGTTCGGGAGATATCGTCTCCACACACACACACACACACAGACATCATCTCAAAGACGTTTGATTCGTGTTCAGGGATGCTTGAAACGTGCTCTCCCGTTGAAAACTCGAATTCGAATTTTCGACCCCGTCACAATGCTTTCCTTATAGACTGCTGGCCATTAAAAGTACTACACCAGGAAGGAAAGCAAATAGCAGAATTTTATTTATTGTACATATACAGTATAATGGGAGGAAAACATGATAAAATTTGCAGGTGATTTGGGGTACACAGCATGCAGAATTCAGTACTCAGATCAGCCACCTCTGGCAGCAACAACGGCTGTAATCCGGCTGGGCATCGAGTCGAATTAAACTTGTATGACAGATACGAGTACGTCATTCCATGAGGCTTCAACTCCATATCAGAGTCCATCAATCGTAAGGCCTGGTGAGAGGTGGCGTGCCAGTCTCGCTGCAACCCATGATCAGATGTTCTCATTGGGAGACAGATCTGGAGAACGTGCTGTCCAGGGCAACAGTCGAATGCCCTCTGTATCGAGGAAGGTCAGAACAGCACGGGCAGCATGCGGTCTTTTATTATCTTGTTGAATGATGGCGTCATGCAGACCTCGAAGATAGGGCACAGCCACGGACCTTAACACGTCAGAAATGTAACGGCGGCTGTCCACATTCCCGAATATGCGAACAAGAGGTAACCGGGATGTGTACCCAATGGCACCCCATACCATCACGCCAGATGCTGGGCCCATATGACGAATGCAAGCTGGCAACGTTCGTTCTCCTTGGTGCCTCCAAACACGGATACGTCCATCATGATGCTATACGAAAAACCGGTATTCGTCTGAAAAGACGACGTGGTGCCACTCCTGTGTCCAGTGTCGTCCTTCGTCGCATCACTGTAGGCGCGCCTGTCTCTGCTGCAGCGTCAAGGGAAGCCTCAACAATGTCGCCGTGCTGACAATCCGTGATGCTGCAGACGTCATCGTTCTGTCCGTGCGGACACTTGTCGTCCTGCAAACGAACCAAGTTCCTGACTCAGGGTACGTGCCGTGGCTGTACGATCCCGCAAGGCCGAGAGGATAACATGTCTGTCCTCTCGGGCGTTAGTGGCCCGGAGCCGCTGAGATCCTGCATAGCGTTCAGTATGGCCTTCCTGGACCCATCCATTCCATATTCGCCTGACAGTCATGGGATACCGACCAACGCGAGCAGCAATGTCGCGAAACGATAAATCGCAGTCCCGATAGGCCACGATCCTGCCGCGGTCGAATTTCGACATGTGCTGGTAGAAGTTTCTCCTTCTTACACAAGGCATAACACGACCTTCACACAAACAACCAACATTAAAATGCGATTTCCAAATGAGAAACCGGCTGTGCACTCTTCCCTTTTATATAGAATGTAGATGGCATTACTCATACCTGCTTTGTGCGCATGCGCTGCAATGCTAATCATTTGCATATCCCAGCATGTAGTACCTTTCATTCAAATTTGACGTGTGTTGCATGCCGCCTTCATGGTGTAGCAATTTTAAGGGCCAGCAGTGTACATTATACTATGTATATAACGAAAGTAAAAATGGTACTTCTCCTGGGTACTTTGCAAACATCTGGAATGGTGTTTTGAACGTCATTACAGTACGTAGGGTAACTAAAAAGTTCCCCTTTTAAAAAACCTACCTTTAAAAGTATCCGAATTAAAATCAGAGCTAAACACAGCTTACAAGGTTGAATAAAAATATCAATCACATTAAAAAAAACGACAAAATAGACCAGTAACAACAATGATAAATGCATCTATCCTTACCATTATTAGTTGACAAACGGGCTCATACTTTTATTGATACCGGTTCTCTGTCTCCCTTATCTTGACGAAGAAGGCTTTTATTATCTTTAAAGCCAGTTTACAATTTTATTCAATCTCATATGCTTTTTCTAACAAATCTAAGGAAGTTTTATTTTGCAGATTTTTTCAGACAGCAGCCTGAATGAATTTGTATACTTTAAAAGCATTTTAATCTTAATTAGGTATACACAAAATCTTAAATCTTAATTAGGTATACACAAAATCTTAAATCTTAATTAGGTATACACAATTCTTCACCTCCCGATATACGAAATAGAACAAAATTTGAATAAAATTATTAAGATTTTGAAAATTTAAAAAATGGCTTTAATTGATTCTGTTAAATAGCCAGAGACAAAATGATTTCTTTTTATGTATATATTCTATGAAATTAAAATATTTTTCC
Organism: Amaurobius ferox; assembly: GCA_951213105.1. Lineage (NCBI taxonomy): Eukaryota > Metazoa > Arthropoda > Arachnida > Araneae > Amaurobiidae > Amaurobius > Amaurobius ferox. The sequence continues at coordinate 39,713,372 of OX578137.1, read as the reverse complement.
CTACATATATAGTATAATGTGTTAGAAAAATATTGTTTTGTCTTCGAAAAGTTTGGAATATGAATTTTCAACAGAAAAGAACATTTTAAGCATCCCTGAATTAAATTCGAACGTTTCAGAGGTGATATCTTTATGTATATGTATGTTAGTGTGCGAGTGTGTGTATGTATATATGTGTATGTTAGTATGTGCATATATGTATATATGTTAGTATGTGTGTGCATGTATATTAGTGTGTCCGTGAGTCTGTGGACGCGATATCTCACTAACTAATAAAGCATTTCAAAACTAATTTGGCACGATTATTGTAATTAGTGAATACTAGAATCCTATGGATTTTAAACGTAGTCGAATATTCGGACCCCCCCCCCCCCCAAGTTTTCAAATGAATTATTTAAAAAGTCATTGAAAATTCAGAATATTTAATAATGATAAAGAAATCATTCTGTATAGTATAATTTCTCATTAGAAAACGAATGAACGCTACATTAACCGCTAACATCAACTGTTCTTGAGACATTGCACGATTTCCGAATTAGTATTTGTAAAAAAAACATCAAAAATCAGAACATTTAATATTTTTAAATAAATATTCATTTCATACTTAAATTTTCATTGCGAAACAAATGACATAAACGTTAGAAGTCTAGTAAAAATCATTCTTGAGATATTGCACATATATCAAATTGATTTATCAAAAGAACATACAATTAAAAAAATAGTAAATATCGCCAAATAAATTCGCTTTTCGTATAAAATATTATGCAACAGATCTTTTAACATCATTTTTGAGGATCTACTTCGTTTCATTTAAGGAACTTTTCCACTTTTTGTAATGGTTTCAGACTTGATGGCTAAATTTGATGACAGAACTTGATTCGCCAATAGTCATATTTCACAGGGTATTACGTAAATATCAATTGCATTTGGCAAACTTTCTGACCCACCCAAAAGTTTAAAGTAACAATTGAACGTCCGGGAGAAATTTATTAGAATGTAGAAACATACAATTGAATAAAATATTCAGAATATATACAGCAATCATAAATATAAACCGCAATTTAAATAATTCAAAACTAAACACAATTTTCACAGTAGACCAATAACATTTTGATATAAACCGGTTATTAAAATCAAAATACATGCAATACAAGTGTACTTGAATAGGAAAAAAGCCAGAACATGACCTTTATAAAATGCTAAATGAGCATAATTCCATTGATCACGAAATTTACTGAAACGCAAAACTTATACTTGATGGATGAGAATTTTACACGTAAGTGTGAATAAGTCATTCTGTGTGAACTAAATTGCCAAAAATTCCCAATTTAAATTTAGTTGATCAGTAACGTCGCCAAAAAAAGTTGGACCGTCCTTCCCAAGTTTTATATAACCAAATATCGTGTTTGCAATTTCTCCATACTTCAATAGGTTTTAATGGGTATCCTAGGGGTTATGATCAACAAATACCCCCCTTGGCGACGCCAATAAATAAGGTGTTAAATCAATGCCCAAAATAGTAAGATCTTATACACTATTATTTTGTTGTTAAAGAAGCACATTGCATTATGTAGGGAAAGTCGCATGCTACCCATATCCCATTCTTTTTACTTATTCACCCAGTTTGATTCGATACATAAAATTTTATACAACTAACGCTATGACTAAAATTCGTATAACATAAAAATTACCAGATCATGACGCGATATAATATATAGTAAGTCATAACATACATAAATAAGATTTCGTCAATATAAACAATGGAAAAAGTCGTGTGTTCTCAATTCAAAAACGTGATTATGAAATAAGGAATACATACCTTTATACATATTATACTACCTATCTGTTATAATTCAATATCCATTAATTTTCTGAACACGAGAACTCTTATTTACGAACGATTTTTAACAATTTTCCTCAAGGCAAAGCTGTCTCTTATGCAACATTAACCTTTCTCACCCAATTTAACTCAGTAAAAAACAAATCAAGGGGTGCCTCAGGTTATGATAGCTTTTTAGAGTCCGGTGTGATATTCGTGGCAGCAGAGCGGAAAAAATAAATCAATATTCTTTATATAATTGTACGGATAATATATTGCAGCCAGATGTGTTTTATTTTTACTTATTAGAAAAGAATGAGGATCGTCGTCGTTGTTGGGAAATAATGCAAACATCTTAGTTTAACCTAAATTTTGTATTTGCTAGCTATGGTATTAGTCTGTCTTTGATTTTAATGTCAAAACATTTAGAACATAAAATGAAACAAATATTGATTAAACATTAAGATTTAAAGAAAAATTACATAGAAAAATAAATGTTTCGGATTTAAATCTTGTTATAGAGGTTTTCTTAGTTGCAATGCTATATAGTACTAAATTTAGATTGCCAACCATTAGTGACCCTTCTACAATTTTAAAATCAATGTTGCATAAGTATAAACTTTAAAAATGGAAAACAAACTCCCTCCATGACGTGCATAATGAAATGAAACAAATATTGATTAAACATTAATATTTAAAAAAATTACATAGAAAAATAAATGTTTCGGATTTAAATCTTGTTATAGAGGTTTCCTTAGTTACAATGCTATCTATCTATATATACTAATTGCCAAGTGTCCGTCTGTCCGTCTGTCTGTCTGTCCATCTGTGTGTCCGTCTGTCTGTCTGTCCATCTGTGTGTCCGTCTGTCTGTCTGTCCTGTTTTTTTAGGCACTTCCCGAATAATAGAGACTTGCAATTTGGTACACGGCTCGATCGTTCGATAAAACCCCCTGGAAAAATCAAATTTTTCGAAAACGTTCTCTAAAGGGGGTGCTCCACACCAAAACGTTCGAAAAGTAAAATGATAGGAAAGCATACTTTGACATAAGATGGAGACTTCAAATTTGGTGTATGGGTAAATCGTTCGAAAGGAAGAAAGTGTGCAATTTCAGATTTTCAATATTTTCTTTTTAAGGAGGTGCCGCACCCCAAAATATTCTATTTACCGAATAAATAAGAAATGGCTCCTTTAAAATTTGTTAGAGGCTTGAAATTAGGTATATGGACTGATCATTTGACGAAAACAACCAAGACAAATATAGGTTTTCAAAAACGTTTGTTTAAGGGGGGGTGCTCCAATGGAAAACTTTCTAAAGGTGAATTAAAAAGAAAACATACTTCGGGATGAGATAGAGATTTGAATTTGGGGGTACGGGTAAATAGTTTAGAAGAAAGAAAGTGTACAATTTCAGTTTTCCAATATTTTCTACTTTAGGGAAGGTCGCACACCAAAATGTTCGATTTTCGGAATTAAGTAGAAACACCCCATTTAGAACTGGATAGAAGCTTGATATTTGGTATATGGGCGAATCATTTAATAGAAAACCCAAGAAGAATGGAGTTTTTCAAAAATATATATTTAAGGGGGGGGGGGGGGTACTCCACAGAAAAACATTCGAAAGGTGAAACGAAAGAAAAAAACATGCTTCGCGATGAGTTAGAGACTTCAAATTTGGTATACGGGTAGATAGTTGAAAAGGAAGAAAGCGTACAATTTCAGTTTCCCAACATTTACTATTGTAGAGGGTGCTGGACACTAAAATTTTCGATTTCACAAACAAATGAAAAACGCCTCCTTTGCAATGTGATATAGGCTTGAAATTTAGTATATGGGCTAATCAATTGATAAAAAACCTAAGATTATTACGGTTTTTCAAAAACGATCATTTAAGGGGATGCAACACATAAAAACTTTCGAAATATGAAGTGATAGAAAAACATGCTTCACGATAGGATAGAGACATCAAATGTGGTGTACTTGTAGATAGTTTGAAAGGAAGAAAGTGTGCAATTTCAGATTTCCAATATTTGTTATTTTAGGGGGTGCCAAACACCAATATGTTCGATTTTCGGAATAAATGAAACACGATTCCTTTTACATGTGATAGAGGCTTGATATTTGGTATATGGACCAATATCTGATAAAAAAACCAGGATGAACAGAGATTTTTTAAATGTTCATTTATGGGTGTGCTCCACAGAAAAACGTTCGAAAGGGGAGATGATAAAAAAGTATACTTCGAGATGAGATAGAGACTTTAATTTGGTGTACTGGTAGATAGTTCGAAAGGAAGACGTGTGCAATTTAAATATTTTAATAATATCTTCTTTGGGGGATTCTGCACACTAAAATATACGATTTGTCGAATAAATGTGAAACGCGAATTATTAAAAAAAATGACAATATTCAGGGGTTGCTCATTGCGAGACCGTTGATTCTCAACGGGTATTCGGCTAGTAGAGTACTAAATTTAGATTGACAACCATTAGTGACCTTTCTACAATTTCATAATCAATGTTGCACAAGCATAGACTTTGAAAATAAAGAAAACCAAAGTTGGCTATTATTAAAATGTATTTAATAAAGAAACTCCCTCCATGACGTACATAAACATCTGATGTGGGCAGCACATGACTTTCCCTGCAGACTTATATTAACGTTCTCTTTATTTTAATTAAATTTATTTCACTTTTAATTCAATTTTCGTTCTCATTCGGTAACCGGGCTTATTTTCAAAGGTGGCGTAGGGAAAGTACGAAAAACTAAAATATCTCGAGAACGGCTAGTCCTAGTAAAATGGGGTTGGTCTTATTCTTTTCGTCGTTAAAAATTACGTATTAAATCAGCATTTAATGGATATATTTGAGTATACCCAGTTCTTTAGTTTAGATTTGGACGATTTTTGCGGGCCATTTTGCAAAAAAAGGCAGGTCATTTTTTTTCCGAATCGTACCAAAATCTAATCAGCACCAGGGTAACCCACAAGTGACTCATCTACCGAATTTTGTGAAATTCGATCCATTAGTATTTCAGTTAGAGTGGATACAAGCTTTTGCGGGCCATTTCGCAAAGACAAGGCGGGTTTTTTTTATCCCGAATCGTACCCAAAACTAATCAGCCCCAGACTCGCTCACAAGTAACTTACCTACCAAATTTTGTGAAATTCGGTCCATTAGTTTTTTAGTTAGAGTGGATACAAAATCTGCACAGACAGGCACACACACAGACGTCACGCTAAAAATAGTTTTTCCGTATTCTAGAGGTCTCGAAACGTGTAGATCCGTCGAAAACTCGAGTTGCGATTTTCGGCATGATTCCAATACTTTCCCTACACATTACCATGTATTGCAGGGAAAGTAAAAATTACATAACCAGAGCAGATTTGGACATTATTGTGCGCTTCATCAGTGGCATAAAAACATATTTGAATAATGGATGATTAAACACATTCGAATTTTTAGCTTTAATAAACATAAAACCGCGAGAAAAGATTTTCATATTAATCATTTGAAATTCAATACATTTAAAAAACACAATTTAATTACAAAATATAAATGATAAAAGATCATAAATTACAGGGTAACCAATAGATGCGTCGTCAGGAGCAAAAGAAAATAGATACTAAATATCAAGAAAATCATACAATGGTTTAACACGCAATGAGTCGAGAACGAGACTCAAAGCATAACTGAGGATCTGAACGGGATCAAAATTGCAAATAGAATCACGGTAAATATAAATGAAAAGGGATTCATAAAGTAAAATATTACGGGAGTTATTGCAGCTAATTAAGAGAAAAGTCTTATCAAACATAAAATGAACATTATAATTAATAACAAAATGGCCAAGAGCCGTGGACAGTTTTCTATTTTTTACATAGCGAGCATGCTCAGATAAACGAATACCGACATTACGCTTAGTACTACCAATGTAAAACTTATAATTATTTTCGGGAGATAATAGGTGGATAACGTACACCAAGGTCTGACACATGAAGTTATTTTTATCCTTGAATTTATCAGAACGAATACGATAAAATAACGTAGTAACGGCAGAATGAGCAGGCTTAAACTTAAATTCATGACAAAATTGAATCAGAGGACGAAAAATCGCCAGGTGAAATAGAAGACTAGATTTATACAGAAAAATGTCAGAAAAAGGATCAATATTACATATTATTAGGATAAATAAAATTACAGCGAATAGGGGAAAAGGTTTTGTGAATGAAATCGAAAGAGTAAGTGGCTACACAACCAAGGTTAAAGATAAAGTCAATTTCAGTTACTAAAGCCGAGATAGATGAACAAACGTTAACAGCACGATTAAAAATTTTTATTGCAAAAGTATATTTATAAATTAGCATGTAAATATGTACAGCCATAAGAAACACTCAATAATCGAAAATAATATACTGGTTTAAAATTAATTAAAAAAACAATTAGAAATGTTAAATTGTATATTGAATTATTAAATTAAAAAAATATACCTAAAGTATATTTTATTATTATATTTGCGAATATATATATATATATATATATATATATATATATTAATCTTGTGAAATTGGGAGTCAATTAAAGCTTAAGATTTTTGAATCATAAAAGACTCAATTGCATACTTTATACTTTTGCATGTTCCAAAAGAAGCAATTCAAAATGATAATGAAGTAGCACATGAAGCATAATAGAATTGCAAGATCTTATGCTGCATATCCTAAATTGTCAATGAAGGAATGCAAGATCTAATGTCCCAATTTGCATAACACAACAATGGATATAAGTAACATCATAAATACTTAATAATGAACTCTCTTGCATTTGTTCCCCGATTATTTAATCCTCATCGGATATGATTATTTTATTCTATACAATGGAATGAAATATGGTCGTTATGCATGAATTAATTAAAGAGCAATGGCAACGATACTTGAGTGTTTTCTTAAAATAAGAAAACAATGTAACAATAAGTTTTTTTAGAATCAATTCAATGTCTTTCTTAGAATTCACCAAGATATTGAATTCTCTTCAATTAGTGGTCATTTTCATTGATTCAGTGCCATTTTTATCCATTTGGCGAGATTTTCGTTAACTTGGCAATATTTAAAAATGTCGCCAAGTTGGCGACATTCCGCTAAATTCGTCGCTAAAATCTCGGCAAGCGTTATGGACGGAGACTTACAGCGGATAAATGACTATTGGCGTTCAGATACAAAAGTATTACTCAAAATATCTTTTCTCATGAATAGAACGAGCTAGATCCACGAAAATGATATCACCAAATTTATCGCATGATATTACATATGAAAAATGAACATTTTTCTTAACAGTTAATATTTTTTTAATTTATGGGACTTTTTGATAAATTTATTTGAAAATTGTGCAATAGAACGAGTTGTGCTCGAGAACGGTTCATGCTAGTGTTCTAAAGTTTATGTCGATCGTTTTCTAAGGAAAAATTACATAAGAAATGTCTATTTGCGTAACTTTATTGTCTATTTGCGTAACGTTTTGATTTTTTGACGATTTTTTCAAAATTTCACTCGAAAAATTAGGGGGGTTCTGAACATCCGATTATGTTTTAAAACAATAGGCTTCCACTATTCACGGATTGTGATTTTTGTACTAAATTTCATTCGAATCGCTCCATTCGTTCGTGAGATATTGTCTCCACAGACCCACACACACACACGCACACACACACACGCACACACACACACTTTTACACACACACACACTTTTACACACACACACACTTTCACACACACACACTTTCACACACACACACACACACTTTCACACACACACACACACACTTTCGCGCACACACACACACACACACACACACACACACAGACATCACTTCAAAAATGTTCGATTCGTGATCAATGATGCTTGAAACGTGCTCTCCCGTCGAAAACTCGAATTCGAATTTTCGACCTCGTCACAATACTTTCCTTGTACATTATGCATATAAGGAAAGTAAAAATCCTTCACCATTTGTCTGTCTACCCCATTCTTGGTGACTCTTTTGCGACCATGACAAAAAATTTGACGAAATATCGTCAATTTAGTGACTTTTGGAAAAAAGTATTGAAAATGTTGACGAAAAAAATATTTTGAAGAAGGAAGTGTCATATATAGTTTTAAGCGTTCTAAGAGTTAACAACGTCTATTCTCTACTTCTATTTCTTTAATGCGTTTCCTATAGGAAGAAAAGCAGTTAAAAGTTACATAGCATAGTTCACAGATTTACTAGTAGTAATTAGTTGTTGAGTTATTGCTACTAGATTGCTAGTAGTTGAGTCTATAACGTTCATGTGATATCACACTAGTGGAATAGCTTCTGTGTGGTTGCAACACAGAATCTAGCTCATCGTTGGTGTGAACTATTTTTAAAATAAATTTCAGTGTTTCGTTACAAATTAAAATAGTTTGTTTTATTCTATTAATATTAATTGTATTGTAGTTTATATTACTTTCCCTACATATATAATATAGGGACCAGATTGGGACAAGGTCGAAAATTTGAATTCAAGTTTCCACTTTATTCGGAAAATCGGACACTTTAGTTTGCGACACCCCTAAAGTAGAAAATATTGGAAAGTGAAATTGTTTACTTTCTTCCTGTTGAACGGACTACCCTTACACATAACTCAAAGTCTCTATCTCACCTCAAAGTACGTTTTATATCATTTCCTTTTCGAACGTTTTAGTTCGAACACCCTTTCTAATGAACATTTTAAAAAAAGGGGATATTATTGAAGGACTAATCTCATGTAACTTGCAAACCCTTCTGAAATGGATAGTTTCCTATTTACTTTAGCATAAATAACGTAATCTCGTAGTTTTAATCACCAATAAAATGCTTTAAATCATTCTGCTGTTCTTTTCCTTCCTCCAAATTTTATATATATATTTTTTTAGCGTTCGACGATGATCTTCCTCTTAGGTATTTTAATGCAGCTATTTATTAACAGAAATCTTTTTATCTTTGCTAGTGTGATTGTTATTTACATAAATATGGGTTTCAAAAATTCCCGCCAAGAGCCAAACTGGCGCTGTAACTGCTTAAAATGAGTAAAATTTAGGGCACAACTGTTACAGTTCTTTTTTGTTTTTGTTTTTTAATTTATAAAACCCCTAGAGACTTTTTATTATGCACATTATGTATTTAAGTCGAAAGTAAAATAAACGATCTAATATGGACAGCACATAATTTTCCCTTCATAATTTAATAACGTTGCTTCTTTCACAACAAAATTATGATGTATAAGATCCTCAGCTCGGTGTTTTTGGCATTGATCTAACACTACATAAATTGAATTTGGTGCTTTTGTCAAATGTTAGTCCAACCAAAGTACTTATTCATATTGATGTGCAAAATTCTCATCAAAACGTAATTGACATTTAATATCCTGTGAAAAAATGATTATTGATGAATTCTTGGGTGTCAAAATATAAAACTATTACAAAAAATATCTTTTGCGTGAATGGGACGAACTAGATGCACAAGAATATTTTTAACAGATTTGTTGCATAATATTGCATATAGAAAGTGAACATATTTGAAGTGAACATACTTTTTAATTTTATGCAATTCCCTTTATAAATGTATTTGTAAACCTTGCAATATCTCAAGAACGACTTATACTAGCGTCTTAAAATATTTGCAAATCATTTTCTAATAAAAAATTACGCCTAAAATGATTATTTTTATAACAGAATTGAAAGACGTGAATTTTTTAATTATCTTTTCAAACATCCATTCGAAAAGCGTTCAATATCTCGATAACGAGTCTTCCTAACATTCTAAAGTTTGTGTTATTCATTTTCTTACAAAATATTAATTATTTGTTTATCATAATTGAAGAATTTAAATTTTTAATAATTTTTTAAAAAAATTCTTCAAAAGTTTGGAAGGGGGGAATCTTTTGAACATTCAATTAAGTTTAAAACCAATATAGTTTCAGTATTCACAGCATGTAAAAATCGTACCAAATTATTTTCGAAATACCTCGTTCGTTGGATACCTACACACAAACTAACACACGTCACACATACACACACACTAACCCACTCACACTGACACTTATTATTTAATAATTTTTTTAAAAAATTCTTCAAAAGTTTGGAAGGGGGGAATCTTTTGAACATTCAATTAAGTTTAAAACCAATATAGTTTCAGTATTCACAGCATGTAAAAATCGTACCAAATTATTTTCGAAATACCTCGTTCGTAGGATACCTACACACAAACTAACACACGTCACACATACACACACACTAACCCACTCACACTGACACACAAACAGACGCACTAACACACGCATACTAACACACACTAACACACTCACACTGACACACAAACAAGCACACTAACACATGCACACTAACACACACACTAACACACGCACACTAACACACGCACACTAACATTAACACTAACACACACAAACAGACATCACCTCAAAAACGTTCGATTCTATTCAGGGATGCACAAAATGTGCTCTTTGTTGAAAACTCGAATTTCGAATTTTTGCCCCGATCACAATAGTTTCCCTATGCACTGTACTATGAATGTAAGGAAAGAAAGAAATCAATGTAATGCGTCCTATCTGACATTACGACCTTTGCATCAAAAGACAACAACTGTTCACTACCAACATTTCCTTTCAAGAAGGCAAGTGTTTCTTACAGTCATTATCATGTAATTGCAACATTTGGCAAAGTAAATATAAAAACTGCCACCATTAACAATGAATGAGACGCCGCAAAATCATATAATTCATATGCATTAAATTACATTCACATAAATGACATAATTAAAAGTTCGCACTCGTTACCCATGGTTGAGCCGTTTGCTACACTCTGGCGTCGCCGACAGCGCAGAGGAAGTTAAGGCTGAACTTCTCTTTGAGCCAATTAAGGAAAAGTAATGGGCGTGAAAAAACCTTTTGTGAAACATCTATAGATTATATGTATTGCTCCACAACTTTTGAATAGATAGTATAAATTTGTAGCTTACAGCAAAACGGTTAATGCAAATGTAGCTCGAAGTGACGTCTAAAAAAAACGTGCTCAGAATGATTAATCAGACTTAGGTGAGAATTGGCATGAATAGCACATGGCACATGTTTTGAATGAGGCACTGTTCAAAACTCCTTAACTGAATGTTAGTTTATCTATACATTTGACCGGTCAATTGAGTTTTGTGTTATTATGCTTCAAACAAACCAGGGACTTATGTGAATTAAAAAAATGCAGTTTTGTGTTTTCAGGACTAACTCAACTGGAATGTGGCTCAACTTTCTCATACCAGAAACCATTAAGTAGCTTGGAATTTTTTGTTGCAAATTTTTTGAGAAAATGTAGTCAAATGTGTCGCCAAGTGGGACGGTCGGACTGACAAACAAGTCCTACCGAAACATTATTACAGTGCGATCTCCTAACAAAAAGCATTTTAACATCATTTTATCAATTTGGCGACATTTTTATCGATTTGGCGATATTTTGATCAATTTGGTGACGTTTTAAATGCTGTCAAATGTGTCCCCAAGTGGGACGGTTTGACTGACAGATAAATACTACCGAAACAGCATTACAGTACTATCTTCTAACAAAACACATTTAATTTACTTGATTTAGTGTCATTTTTATCAATTTTTCAACATTTTTATCGATTTGGCGATATTTTTATCAACTTCGCAGCTTTCAAAAAAGTCATTATTAAGTTGGCAATATCTCGCAAATTGTGATGTTATGTTAAAGAAACGAACGGACGGACAGAGAAATGGATTATTCTTATAGTAAATTTTAAGAAGCTTGTTTTTTTTTTCAATTTATTTATTTATCAATATATTATACTTTGAATTTATTTGCAAATTTTGAAAAATCTGTATCGTTGGTTCAAATGATCGCAATTATAACATGTTATCCTTCATTTTAAAAGACTTATAAAAATATTTTTATTGATACCAAATTTGACAATGTACCCCTAGGGAGTGTAACTTCTCTCCAAGAGGGCTAATGACGTCGCGAACACAAAAATTGTATAGCGGCTATTTTTCACTACAATTATTGAAACCGTAAAGTTCCCCTATCATTAACCTATACAAATTACCCCTTTTATGCAAAATTATATCACATTTTTTATTTTGCTGCCGTGTTAAGAAAATATAAAATTTCGAATAAATTTCGAAGTTTTCGCTCGATGTACAAAAATTCTAGCTTGTTCTAGATTTTTTTGTTGTTGTTGTTAACAAAGCAGGCTATAAAGTTTCGTGAAAATCCATAAATATTTGTGACAGCTATCTTGTACGCAAGAAATCGACCGCAGACATACAGACAGACGGACATCACTTCAAAAATAGTCAAAAATTATTTTTTTTTATTGTTGTTGTTTAAAATTGTTACAATTTTTTTTTTGTTCCTTATAACTTGCCCCCCTTGGGGGCAAGCTAGAAGGAAGAAAGATATTATATCATCGCTATTTTTCACAGCAGTGATTGAAACTATTAAGCCTCGTGATCAATGAGCCATAAATAAACCATTTTATGCATGATCATGTCAAATTTTGTCCTATGCTGCCATGTTAAAAAAATATATAACTTCGAATATATAACTTCGAAGTTTCGCTCGAATTTAAAAAAATTCTATCTAATTCTAGATTTTTTTTATAACAAAGCCGAATATAAAGTTTCCAGAAAATCCAGTAATATTCGTGACCGCTATCGTGTGCACAAGTAATCGACCACAGACAGACAGACATCACTCCAATAATAGTCAAAACGTGTCCAGGAAGTCTTAAAACATATATTGGCATCAAAATCTCGAATTCAAATGTTTTCGTGAAAACAATTATTTTTCTATACTATATTACATAGCATGAGAAAATAATAATTCTAAAAGGCCAAAGGAAAGAGCTGCTATAATTACAAGCACACCTGAGAAGATTCAGCTAGAAAACCAAAATATGGTGAAATTTAAACGTTTCTCAAAGTCAAATTAGAAAAATAAAAATGTAGGGAGAAAAAAGTATTGATTTTAGAGTTGATTTGGAATTTCAGGATTCAGATGGATCTATAGATTATTGTCAGGATATCTTGGAACAGTGTTTTTCAAAGTCTGCTTGTTCGGCGGAATCCATGGGGGTTTGCGGCTGAATTCCAGAAGTTCTGCGACGTTATAGTTTAGTATAATTTTTTTAAATCATCTTTACAACCAACTAAGATATGGCTAACGTGTTAAGACATAGATTAGTGACATAATTTAGTGAGTTTTAACAAATGCTATAAACGTAGTGAGTCGAAGCGGTGACTCAGCCGTCAAAGCAAGCATTTCCTCCCACTAGCTGGGTTACGGGTTCGAGTCTCACATGCGGGCATGGATGTTATGTTGTTGGGCGTAGTGTTTTCCGCCCCCCCCCCTACTGGTGCGCCGGAGCAACGTCTTGTGACGGCTAAATGGTTTACAATTTATGGTCGATGTATGGGCGAATAATTGAATGTATCAATTGCATAGCCTTTAGAAATAAAACATATAAGCGAAATGAAAATAGTGAAATATACTTTAAGTGTGCAATGTTTTAATCCTCTAGATCTCTGAGGGTTTTTAGAAGATTTGTATAAATACAAGACAATTATTAAATAGATACGGAAAGTCATGTGTTGGTGACATTTTTTTTTATAAAATTTAGAAAGCATTTTCTTAATCATACTACGCTTCGCGATTATTTACCGTTTTATGCAACAGAAGTTCTACATCTGTTTCTTCTTTGCGAGTAACCAGCCAACCAAACTTCAATTGCCAGAAACAGGATATTTCGCTCTGGATTCGCCACGCAAAAAATGGGTTAAAGTACGCTATAGTTATTGCTTCCAGCTATTTTCGAATGTTTAGTTTGTTTAAGCGAGTCACCGAAAGTTTATGAAACTAGTAACGTAATAAATTGGCAGCAATTTGAGTCACAGTTCATAAGACAAATCTAAATTTTAACTTAAAATGCTCCAAACTTCTGCCCTTGAATCTTATTCATCAGTATATTTTACATTTGTTTTTATATACAGGTTTATGGAAATTAATTGATGAAGACAGCAAATATATAACTTCCGAAAGCAGTTGTTTCCTTCAATTTCTCTTATTCTTAATTCTGCAGTTTTATTATTCGCTGGTGTTTTTACATTAGTTTGTTCTGAGGTTTTTCCAATTACTAATTGATGAAATAGTCATGCAACTTTGCGAAAACGGTTGTTTTCTTCCCTTTTTGTTACATTCTACGCAACACATGGTACTTTATATGGAAAGTATTGGAATCGTGACAAGTTTCGAGTATCCTAGAATCCGAAAAATTATTTTTGGCGTGACGTTTGTGTGTGTGTGTGTGTGTGTGTGTGTGTGTGTGTGTGTGTGTGCTCTCAACAATGTAGGTATATGCGAAATTTGTCAAATAGCGGCGGCGACGTCAGGTTCTTTGTTTTGATATGGAGAGAAAAGCTTGTTATAGGGATATTTCAAAATATTATTATCGTTTAAATACATATTATATTTTCAGACAAATAAATAAAACCGTAGGAGTATAAAATATTGCTTCATTTTAATGAAGTAAAATGAAATTCTCAATCCTTTGTGATCCCTCCTACTAGACAGATGACACTCTATCCACTGAGATATACTGAGACCATTATCCCTTCTTCTATATTTGAAATAAACCCTGCATTTATTAATAATCTTTGATAATTAGTTCTGATTCCTATCATTTAATCACATTTCTACCACATTCTTTTAAACTAAAAAGATTGATGAGCTGATGAAGCATTTAGTGAAGTGCAGATAATATTTTCTTTCAATGAGCAAGCAACATTCAAATAAATGCTTTCTGCATTCCTTAGTCTGTATATACTGAGACCATTATCATTTCTTCTATATTTGAAATAATCCCTGCATTTATTATTAATCATTGATAATTAGTTCTGATTCTAATTATTTAATCCCCCTTCTACCACATTCTTTCGAACTAAAATGATTGATGTGCTGATGAAACATTCAGTAAAATGGAGATAATACTTTCTTTCAAAGAGCAAGCAAAGTTCAAATGCATGCTTATGCATTCCTGAGTCTGTGTATATTGAGATCATTATCTTTTCTTCTATATTTGAAATAAACCCTGCATTTATTAATAATCATTGATAATTAGTTCAGATTCCTATCATTTAATCACGCATGTACCACATTCCTTCAAACTAAAATTTGATGAACTGATGAAAGATTCAATGAAGTACAGTTAATACTTTCAATTAGCAAGCAACGTTTAAATACATGCTTTCTGCTTTCCGAGTCTGTGTATTCTGTGAGATCATTACCCTTTCTTCTATATTTGAAATAAACCCTATATTTATTAATCATCATCGATAATTGGTTCTGATTCCTATTATTAAATCACGCTTCTATCACATTCTTTCGAACTGAAAGGATTGATGAGCTGATGAATCATTCAATGAAATGTAGATAATGCTTTCTTTCAATGAGCAAGCCACTTTCAAATAAATGCTTTCTGCATCCCTGAGTCTGTGTAGCAAATCAAGAGAAACACAACACTTTAATCTATAGAACTGTGTTGTTATAATCTGGATTTCAAAAAACTTTTTCAGATCAAGTTGAGAATATTTTCAATCCAGTAAACAATACGAGTTCTCTACTTTGATAAATGAAAGAGAGTGGCTTAACCTCAATATCAGTCATTAAATGTATCATTTATAAAAGAAAATGCGCATTTTCTTTTACAAACAAATGGATTGAAAGAAAATAATGTGAATGTTCCTCTTCGGCTTTTGCATTTTGATTTTCATAGATGTATATTCTCTATTGAATCTTCTTTACCGCCTATGAAAGGCTATATAAGTCTGTAAAAGTGTGAATTCAAATCTCTTTTGACCATTATATTGCAAACTAAAAGAACATTTCACGGAGTGCTCTGATCTTAAAGATGCACACGCTACGTAAATAATATGGATACAGTAACACCACAGACACAGTAATACCACAGATACAGTAACACCACAGACATAGTAATGATACAAATACTATAACACAGATACAGTACAATGCAGATAAATAGATACAGTATAGATAAACAGATACAGTACAATACAGATACAGTAACAACACATAATTTATATATCGCCCCTTTTGAACTAAAATCATTTGAACTAAAATCGTTTATTCTATGCGCAGCAATGTCTGTTACACAACAC
This sequence comes from Amaurobius ferox, assembly GCA_951213105.1. NCBI lineage: Eukaryota > Metazoa > Arthropoda > Arachnida > Araneae > Amaurobiidae > Amaurobius > Amaurobius ferox. The sequence goes on along the minus strand of OX578137.1, from coordinate 39,697,301 downwards.
TGGTGTAATACCCTCTAAATAAGCTCCGTTGATAAGCCGTGAATGAATATGCTTAAAATACTTGAAATCTGAAAAAAATACCTTTTAATTAGAAAGATTGGTATTTTTGTTTTTTAATTTAATTTTCGGCGATTGAAGTTCACGACTCGGAGCTGATTAAAAAAGTAAAAAGTTCCTTTTGTCTGCTTGAATGAACTGATTTTAAAGCAGAAAGTAAAAATAAAATTTTATATGCTATTTTTTAAAGTTTACATCCGATTTAAATCAAATTTTCAGAACGCACTTATACTATTTACAGCTCAAACCACTGTTAAGGAAAAGAATTAAAATAACTTAAAAGCAGCGTATAAAACAAAATTTAACGTATCAACCAGTTTCGAAGGCAAAAAAATAGCCTCCTTCGTCTTAGCACATCGTCCTGTCAACCTTCGTCCTGTCAACACTTCGTCAGAACACTTGTGTGTCCTTACGAATAAGACTATTTTATTGAAATAATTGTACATTACAAAATTTGAAAACTCGTCTTTCGAATCCATGATATCAGAAAATCGCAAAATGTATAGCACAGAGTCTAGAACGGAAGTCTAAGATAACAAAACACTGCATTTGTGTTCGCATTCAATCAGAGTCGTCTGCCCTATAAAATGGACTCAAAATAATCAAAACTTCAGCCAAATTTCGATTTCAAATTTATAGCTTTAAATATTTTAAATTTTAAAAAAGCTCGACAATGCCTATCGTTAAAAGATTTCATCTACCCTTGTACCAAATTTCGCGGCTGTTCGAAATTTTAATTTTTCGCTAGAAGACACAGATAGATACATACGCACACACAGACATCTTCTTTCAATATGTAAAATAAATGAAGTATGAGGCTTCACTTGACTTATTTATTTTACATAACACTTTAATTATTCTACATAATGCATTTACAAATAAAATTTCATGGATTTTCTTGAGTTATGTTTCTACACCTTATATCTTAAATTTCGAATAATGTTAATCATGCGCAATTATGTACTAATTACACGATTTAGAATCATTTTTGGAGCTCTAGATTTTTATATAAAGTATCTACACATAATATTCAATAATGATATTTGTATTCATTTCTGAGATATCGTGCTCACACCTCTCACAGATATACTTTAAAAGACAGCCACCTTTTTAAAATACTTTGAATTGTGTCGAGGAAGGGGAAAAAATAGCGATTCCTTCAAATTATCTAATTCAGGAATGTTCGAAATGTTTTTTGGAAAAATAAAATGGCTTTTCCTTCAAATTCGTGAAGTCGAAGATGCTCGGAATATGTTAGAAATAAATAAAATCGATTTTCCTTTAAATTCTTGAATACGAAAATATTCAAAACATGTTTAAGAAGAAGAAAATAGCTTTCCTTCAAATTCCCAAATTCAAAAATATTTGAAATATAAAAACGATTCCAGTTCAGAGGAGGAGGTGAAGATCGAAAAGTAATAAGAACAAAAATGTGGGAAACACATTGCAAATTTCGTGACTTTGGAAGTAGTACATGCAGTGTTTTCGCGATGTTGAATTAAACCCAGTGACTTTTTCTGAAGAGAAGGGAAAAGTCAATATGGGAAGAATATCGTTATATATTCATTTCATCCGAAAGTTTGTTAATCACGTTTTTACGAGAGATGTTTACTTTCAAATATTCATTGCATAGATAATGAATTGTTCTCCTTAATAAATCGAAAATTCAAATTCAAACTTTCGCCGTATTTACACGTTTAAAGCATCCCTTGTATATGTATGGCTCGAAGCTAGACACTAGTACTGGTGCTGGTGCATGCTGTCAGGATGATGGTACAAAACTGTCTTATCCTCTCGGCAGTTATGCTACTGTCTTTCAGGCTGAAATTTTTGCCATTCTCATGTGTTGTAGAATTTGCTATGACAGAAATTACAGGAGCAACCAAATACTTATCAATTCTGATAGTCAAGCTGTTCTTATGGCCTTAGGGATGTCCACTATGACGTCTTCCCTTGTCTGGGAGTGCTATACTGCACTTTGTAAAATTGCTAGCAACAACTAAGTCATTGTTTACTGGATGCCTGGACATCCGGGCATTCCAGGAAATGAGTTGGCTGATGAATTGGCTAGAAAAGGCTCAAGTACTCCTTTTGTTGATCCTGGGCCGGCTTTAGGTGTTCCCAATGAACTTACTCGAAGAATTCTCTATGACATCTTCAGAAAGCTTCAGTGTAAGAACTGGAATAATACTAAGGACCAAAGGCAGGCGAAAATGCTTAACTGCAACTGCCCTAGTATACGTCAGAATTAATTATTCAAGTTCAGTAGAACTGGCATCAGAAGGGCTGTTGGGCTCCTTACTGGGCACGGCACCCTTAAAAGACGCCTAAATATTATGGGTGTCACTAAGGATTCGCTTTACAGAGGCTGCAATTATAGCGAAGAAACTGCCGCTCACATTCTTTGTGAATCTGTGGTTTTCTCCGCCCATAGGTTCGAACACATGAGTTGACATGTGATAGAACCCTGAGAGTTGTATGACGTTCCTGTCAAGTGCCTGCTTATTTTTGCTTCAGCTACTGGTCTCTTTTCTTAGAGACCTTCATTTCTTTTGGGGTAGTACAATAGACCTCTGGTCGATGTGCTGGGCTCTGCTGGAGCCACCCGCCTTCATGTCATTCATTCATTCATCCCTTAATTTGTATCGAACGGCTTTGGGATGATGGCATTCGTACTTGTGAGTGTTTGCATATACATGATACCTTTCAACATAATAGAACGGATAAAATGGAAATAATTATGGTTATTAGAATCAATTAATACTTTTAGAATCCTGTTTAAACTTTAAACGCCATCATATATAAACAAATACTTACAATAATAATAAATAACATATATAAATATATATAAAAACATTTAATATTTAAACTATTTAAATAGAAATAAATATTATTAAAACATAAACAAAATGTTATCAAACTTAAACGGTTTCCAATGATTTCGAATTACTTTGCCATTTAAATGTATAAATCATTTAAACGTAAACAACGGTTTATTAAATTTAAAGTATTTAATAAAACTGAAAAAGAAGTCATTTTAATCAGTTAAAAATAAACAACTCTCGGAAAATTGTAAATATTTAAATTACTAGAGGGCTCTACTCCCCTACTCGCTGACGCTCTTTCGTACCGCCTGTTATGTAGGCGTAATACACCAGTTCCAGTTCTGCCCCTTGTTCACTAGAAAGTACTAACTCCGGAGTTCGCTTCGAACGGTCTTTTAACCCTGCCGGTAAGACGCATACGACCACAGCGTGTTCCTAGCTCGACCAATCAGCTCGATCCATTAAATCTTTGCCCATACTGAAAAAATTTTTCATTTCAGAAGTGTGTAAAATAATAGAATAACTCATAAGCTAAATCAAAATTGAAAAAAGACTCGATCTTGCAAAAATTCAACTTTCTAGGTACACGTGTCTGCAAAAGATTCGGGGTCTTGCTATTGCTAGTCTGTCTAAGAAATCGACCACAGACAGACAGACAGACAAACAAACGAACATCATTTCAAAAATAGTAAAAAAGTGTTGAGGAAATCCTAAAGCATGCATTACTATCAAAATCTCAAAATCAAAAATTTTCGTAAAAACAATACTTTCTCAATACTTTAATAGTGTGAGAAATTAATAAAGAAATAATGGCTATAATAAAAAAGGACACATCTTTAATAAACAGAATGGCACATAAAAAATCATAACGCTATATATTTGCTTAGTATCTAGAGGAGTGATGTGCATTATGATGGCAACTTTTAATTACCCTACATATTTTGAGCATCCTGGAATGTAAATCAAACATTATTTCGATTATGTCTGTTTCGTTGTTTGTATGTCAGTCTATAAGCATGTAGAAGTAAAAACTCTTGAACAAACTGAACCAATCGAATAAAATTTGGTACGTTCATTTCATTCAATAAACGTCAGAGGTCGATTGATTTTACAGATAAATAGACGAGGGGAAGTTGCTCAATTTTTCAAATATTTTTTTCGAAAATCCAAAGTAAGTTAAAAAATAGGATTATGTTAAAAGATGTTATGTAAGTAGCTATTTTATTTATTTTAAGTATGGTAAAACACTTATAAAATATTTTGATATTTTCAATAAAGTCTACAAATATTGTAAACCGTCATTTATTTAATACACCATCATGAAGTACCATATGAAAAGATTTTCAAAATGCCATAGCGCTTTCGGACAACACAGTGTTCATCATCAGTGGCAATAATAAGGATTTAACAGGCATGAGCTTTGATACACGCAAAACCTTTTAATCAATTTTTCTGTTTGTACAACAGCTCATGTCTGTCAATTCCTTATCTAGCTGAAAATATAGCTACATATTTTATGTATGACTTTTTATATAAAAGCGAATAAAATCATTTATAGATTTCTGGCATGCTCCATACTCAAAATATTGCAATCTTTCGTAATAAAAAGAAAAAAATTATAAATATTTAAAAGTTTTCACATTTATTAAATGAGTAAATTCTGTTTAAGTACCTTCAATCAAAAGTAAATGAACTGCATTACCTAGGAAACACCATAAGCTGTTGTTCTCAAGGTGTTAGAAATTATACTTTTCCCACAGAGCGTGATAGCTATCAAAGAAATCAAACGATTTCCATGAAATTTGGTATGTTTATTTTAATCGTTAACAAGAATAAGCCAAATGATTTTCAGCTCGATCGAGCAATAATAATGCTCTAATGTGTCTCATTGTTTCTGAATAATATCTACATATGTTAATCTCTATGGAAGTTCCCATGTTGAAAACATCAGATTTGTAGAAACTGGTCTTCGTTTGTCTACTCATTGTTGTATATAGAATGTAACTATAATTTTTTATGTCTGCTGTTTAACCGTATTTATATTTGTAACATAGTTAATTTTTATAAAATGGGCATGAAACGCCGATTTTCAAGTAGAAAACTGGAAAATTTTGAGCTTCTTTAAAGCACAAATTGAATGCTTTAAAGTCGGGTTACATTATAATGTTGGAAGTCCAACAGATCAAACAAAATACTTGTTGCTAACGGCGCCTATCGATAACTTTTAACTCTTTCACGGCTAGCGCCGGTTATATCCGGCATCTACTAAATGTGTCGCATTGGCTAGCGTCGGCTATATCCGGAATCCACTAATTGCTTCACCATGGCTAGCGCCGGCTATATCCGGCATCCTCTAAATGCTTTACCCTGGCTAGCGCCAGCTATATCCGGCATCCACTAATTCACCTTGGCTATATCCGTATATCCGGCATCTTCTAAATGCGTCGCATTGGCTAGCGACATTTGCAGTAACGACGCGCGAATTCAACACATTCGGCCGTCCAAACATCTAGCTGTTCATGTCCTAGGACGAATCGGACGGTCTGGGTTTTCGACGCGAATTGAATCCACGCATTTAACTAGCGCGCAAGAAAAAGTTCTTGACGCGAGTAAAGTGTAGTTGTATTCTACCTTCTTATGGAGTATCATAGTTAAAAGTAAAGTAATTAATGTGTACGGTGTATGTACACTAATGGCACGACGGCCCATTCATTAGTGACGTAATGATGGCTATTTCTGCCGTCGCTAAAGGGTTAGACTTAAAAACAGTAACTTCTAGGACAATGTATCAATATATAGTCATATAATGTATGTAGGGGCATTTCCAAAGTTTAGAATCGCGCTCTCATTACAAACAGAACCTTACGCAGAGTGGTTTCGCTCTTTAAAACGCTCCTCAACTTGGCATGACCAATAACTGCCATGACAGCAAGGAAAGTCGTTAGCTAAATGGAACTAGCTAAAGTAACAATAGCAAATTAGCTAACAATTTAGCTAATGGAACAATATTAGCAACAATATTAGCATTTATAACATATAGCAAACAATTTAGCTAATGGAACAATAACAAATTTTGTTGCTGCTATTTCAGTAATTGACTTTTTTGTGCTGAAGAGCATTAAGAAATTCGAAACTAGTCCACAGATGGCTGTTTTTGCAACAGGAGCTCAACTCATTCGATATCAAGACATTTTAGCTGTAGAACGGATAAATTCTAACTGGCCACAAGTCAAAAACATTTAATATTCTTAAATATTTTGTTTAGGATACGAATGCATTCTTTTTTAAGAAAAGAAAATTCAAGACATTCATTTTCTTTCCAGATATAAAATAACGCAACTGAAATGTATCAGAACAGAAGTGAAAAGTTTCTTACCCCCCCCCCTCCTCCCACTCCTCCTCCTCCTCTCCTACAGAAATTAGCAATCGTATCTATCCGAAACTTTATCGACAATATTTTACTGATTTTATTTTACTTTTGATTTTTCGAATTATATTTTGTATTTAATAAACAAATTATATCATATTATGGCACTCCTAAAACTTAATTTAAACTTCTAGTTCATGGACGATGCTATGCGCGGTATTGACGGTTATCCATGGCCTATAAGTTACAAGTCCAAAATAAAAACGGTTAGAAAAAAAAATTCGCCGTGAAGGTTTATTCTTCCGGATATCACCACTTGAATTAGAGTTATGGAGGGTTGGAATCTATGGACTAGAAGTTACAAACTCGATACTAAACGGTTAGACTAAACAATATCTTCGAGTCCGTCCATCTAATTCGAGATGTCTTTTACGTGGGAGAAATTCCAATATCCGATCGCAGATTTGAGAGCTGTCGTACTGTTTGTCGTCGTCTATACGTTTATCTTCCAGAATCAGACTTTGAATTTGCAAATATTGTTTTCTGAATTGGACATACTAAGGTGGCCCCGTTGTTGTTGTTGAGACTCAGACAGTCCGACCTACCAGAAAGGTGTAAGGTAACAAAGGTGGCCCCGTTGTTGTTGAGACCCAGACCGTCCGACCTACCAGAAAGGTGTAAGGTAACTGTTTGGACGGCCGGGAAGTGCCACCCAATTTGGACCGGAACCCAGTGGGGGAGGCATCCACAGGGACCGTACCCTCCTTCCCCTACCACCAACCTCTCGGAAGGACTTACGGACCCACATGTTTAACGTGATCGTACTCCGCGTGAACACGGCGGCAGTTTTGACAGTGGCTGGAATCGAACCCGGGCCTACCGAGTGCAACTCCAGCGCGCTAACCAATGGGCTACCGCGCCCCAAAGGTGGCCCCGTTGTTGTTGAGACCCAGACCGTCCGACCTACCAGAAAGATGTAAGGTAACTGTATGGACGGCCGGGAAGTGCCACCCAATTTAGACCGGAACCCAGTGGGGGAGGCATCCACAGGGACCGTACCCTCCTTCCCCTACCACCAACCACTCGGAAGGACTTACGGACCCACATGTTTAACGTGATTGTACTCCGCATGAACACGGCGGCATTTGTGGTAGCGTGCAAATCTAGCGCGCAAACCACGGGTATACCGCACCCGAGATGGCCAACAGCACGCGGTGTTCCGAGGTGGTCACCCACCAAGTACTAACCGCGCCCGATGCTGCTTGACTTCGGTGATCTAACGAGAACCGGTGTTTTCAGCACGGTACGGCCGTTGGCCCGAGGTGGCCCCGTGTCGGTACTCGTCTCGAAAGCATGTCCTGCCGATATCGAAAACATTGCTTCAAATCTAAACCTGCTAACATACCAGGACGTTGGATTCGTACATATCTACGAGTTGGCAATGAATTTCAGATAGTGTGTTGTCTGTTACGCTGTTACGCTTAGAAATCGGATCACATAATTCATCTAGACGTTTAGCTAAATTTCTACGAGCAGTACCTTGTCAAAACTGATATTAGACGTTATGATCAATAGGTGACGCAGTCTGACGGCCTTGCAAGAAAGCAGCGCTGTATCTAATGTAATTTGGCAGAATATTTTTAAGAAATGATAAATTTACTTACGTGAGTGTTATAGTTACTTTTTTATTTCAACACATTTTTATATTACGCCAGTGGCGAAGCGAGATAAAAATAATTAGGAGAGATATAAAACCAGAGGCAAGAATTAACAAATTATTTTAACAAGATTACAAATAAAGAAATATACTATAATAACTGAATATTATGAAAATACGTTTATAGCATTTTTCAATTTTGCTATAACAGTGGAGTCCCAGTTTAGCTTTACTCTGTGAATCGATTCAAAAATGTTATATACGGGAAAACGCGATTCACGGGGTAACTCTATTTTAACTAATATAAAAAAAATCAAGGAAAATAAGTAAGAAAATAAATACTCCAGTGATCAAACATTACTTTTTTTGCTTGTTAATAGTTTATTTTGCGATTCCCATAGAAAAATTACAAACGTATCAAAAATATCAAAAACCCTATAATTTAATAATTCTCTAACTCAAATCTGCTGCAAACTTTTAAATTGACTCTCCAGAGTCTTCAGATTATCTTCACTATCACAATAAATAAAATTAAGTTATAATAATAAAACTTTTCAGTTATAATATACAATATGTTTTGCGAAAACGAAACGATTCAACAAAATAAAATAAACTACATTCTGTAGTAAAGGGAGAAAAGTAGTTATCTCTACTCCTTCAAAAAATCCTACAGCTTAGACACGTCTACCCGGACCGATTCGAGAGTTAAATGATAGAATTGCACGAGAGTTCTCTTTTAGAACCATTCTCAATGCAATATGGTTGCACCATGGTGGCACTTAAGGTTTCCTTTATATTTCCAATACCTGGACATGTTAATTTTTAACACTTTACAACAAAGTTGAAAAGTGTTTATGACTTTGTTCATTCTGTCTGTCTGTCTGGCTGGCTGTCTGTCTGTCTGTCCGTTAGCACTATAGCTGCCGTAAAAATGACTTAATCAAAATGAAATTTTAGTATGATGTTCAGACGGTCTGTAGGACCTATGGAAATATAAATCAATAATATCACCCAATTAGTTTTGGATTGAACCCGGGTTGAAAAAATGAAATACATTGAGCCCTATGGGACCTAATTTTTCAAATATTTTTTAAGCGGATTTAAAATTCACAAATTGCTTCGAAAATTTTAGGTAATATTCAAATTGTTCCATAAAATATATAAAAAAAATTTAGCGAAATATATTCAGTAGTTTTTTAAATAAAAATTAAAATAATAATAACACCTCTTATATGAAGCGATCACGTGAACATGATATGAAAATATCACGTGACCCACTTCAAAATGATATATGGCATCCATCTTGTCTCAAAATCGTGATTTTTAAAGTTCTTTTTAATTCACATTGAGTGTTGTATCCATCCTAAAACCACTTTATTTTTGCATATATTCTGCGCATCTACATACTGAAACAACGCAATTACAATATATTTGAGTTTAAATGCTCATCCAAATTTGATTATTTCTACAGCGAAGCCTATTTTTCACCTATTTAAAATGTAAACAGCAAAATATGTAGAATGAGTTGTATTAGAATTGCTGTATTTCTTTAACACAAAATCATTTAGTTCATGGAGTCTGCATAGCTGATATGAATCAAATATTCATTGATTTTACAAACAGAAGGACGATTTTTTTCGATGAAGTTTTACGCATAGAGTTTAATTACGTGTAGCTCCATGATCTTAATTTTTAAATAAAATACATTATTATAGTATTCTGATGAATGACATGAATGGGAAAATGTTATGAATGAAATGCTGTTTTTATAGAGAGATCCAGGCGTGTTATTTTTTCTATGACGTCATTTGAATGAATTTCAGTTGTTTTCGATGAAGTTTTCAAATATAATAAATTATCGTAGTATTATGATAGTTTTAAAAATATTTCCGAGGAATGTATCGCATTTTAGAGATGTTTAAATCGGGCAATTTATAATTCAATGACGTTATTTTAATGAAGTTCATTTTTTTCGATGAAGGTTTAAGTTTTCAAATATGATAAATTAATGTAGTATTGAGATAAGTTTTAAAATATTACCAAGGAATGTATTGCATTTTAGACATGTTTAAATAAAATTGCATTGAAGTTGCATCATTCAATGACATGTAAACCTGATTTTCACCAAACGGAGTAAACAATTCAAGTTTCTGTATCCAATCGCAGCAAAAATATACCCGCATTTCCTTTCGTTTATTTCCAAAGAAAATATTTTATACATTTATTTCGAATAATATATAATTGAAATAAAAGTTACTGGGTCGTAAATTTTTTTGATAAACATTGTGTCCCCTGAGACGTCGCCACTATATTACACTGATGAGAATATAGTAAGAAAACGAAATTATTGAACAATGGAAAGTAAAATCTTTTAAGTGCGCCCAAATGGAAATTTTATTCTCGGCTTTCATATTGTTTTGTTTCTTCCCAGAAATTTTAGTTGTTTGATTTAGTTTTACTGGTAATTTCTCTCAGAGCATATGTAGTTTAATGATATTTTTAGTATCTCAACCCCATTCTGTTTAACTTACATTCCCATTATTTCCAGGTTGCTCCTGCATCTCCTATATACCTTGCTAACCCTCCTGGATTGTGCAAGCGCTCGAATATCGTCAAGAGTGCCGGGGCCCTCGAAAGGGAGGGCCCCCGGTTTCGATTCCAACTTTGCCCTCGACCTGCTCAACTTCGCTCAGCAGATACTTGGTAAGAAACAATATATCTGTATATTAGGGAAATCACACATTATACATATATACATGGTTAGAGGGAAAATGTTTAATCCCACTTTGTAGGAGTTTGTATTTGGGATTTCACCTTGGAAGGATATTATATTAGGGATTTTATAATAGGATATAATACATATATACATATTATAGGATTAGTTATAATTTAGATTATAGGATATAATATATATCCTATAATTAATTTAATATAATGCATGACCTCTATTGTGTCTTATATCCTATAATTAATTTATTTTGTATCTCATATTTTATAATATATATCCTATGATAATAATATATATAATATAATCTGATGTAAGATATAATATATATCTTATATCAGATAATAGGATATATTATAGGATTAATTATAATATAATATTATACAATCCTATAATATAATTTTATATTATAAGATTTTATAATATTATATTAGGGATTTATTTACCTTTGAAGGATTTAATATTAGGGAAATTACACATATATACATGGTTCCAGAGAAAGTGCTTAATTACGCCAATAACTTCGCAGGGTGTTCATGTGTTGTTGTTGTTGAGACCCAGACCGTCCGACCTACCAGAAAGGTGTAAGGTAACGTTCATGTGTGTACACGTTAGATCTATCTTGCAGTGAAGGATTTAGGAAGTTACAATAACGAAAAATACAATTACAAAGCTGAGAGCATTATTTCATGAATAGCAATCAGTAATAAAACTGTTTTAAAAGGCATTTATTTGACACAATAGACTTCTGGACGAATGGCTTCTCCTATTCAGGGGTACTAAAACAAACAATGTTTACATGCACTTGAATTTAATGCACAGCCTATTTAAAATGCGTGTTACTTCACCCAAACTGTCATAGTCTGAAAGTATATTTTATTTGCAGCATTTGTTAAATTGGAATCATGGATCTGCGACTAATCGTTCATGATATATGATTATGTAGTTGTGCAATCACTTTGAAACACACCCTGTATAATGGGGGGGAGGGGGGTATCCGCAATCTGTTATTTATTTTCATTGTTTCATTGTGAGTCTGCGTTTCATCTATATAATTTTATATTTACTTTATAAAAAATATATAACCATTTATTGATTTTGTGCAAATTAAAATAATGCATAGAAGGTATTGAGATTTCACCTTTGAAGGATATTATATTAGGGATTTTAT